>JAVJIF010009234.1:0-107123 GCA_038442645.1 Agave tequilana | reverse complement strand
CTTCTGCTTCTGGAAGTTTGATCTTGGCCTTTTAATCTGGATTTTCGAGATAACTTGGTAATCAAGTTACCTTAATCCAGATTTCTTCAAATCTTCTTCCCACGAATTTCCTTCTTATCTTGGCCTTTATCCTCATCCTGCCGGGTGTTAGGGTTGGATAGAAGTCTATCTTTCCCTAATCTCGGATATTGCAACTTTTAGCCTCTGTATCTGCATTTTGACTCTTTGTATTTGCGCTTTTTCACCTGGGCTCAAACACGGGCTTGGATCTGGGCTTTTGGGCTCTTAGGCTTTATTTATTGCTAAAATAACAATTCGAGGCCTGCACACAATAAAATTACTAATTATTAATAAATGTGCAGAATTAAATGAATAAATATGAAAATGTGATGGTAAATATGATGAAAAAATGCACTTTTGACTACCAATCACACCCCACACTTATCTTTTTGCTCGTCCTCGAGTAAAAACAAAGAAAAGAAAAAGTTAATCTAACCTAACTCACTTTCGTAAGAATCACGATTGCACTTAGCACGTGCAACAAGCCGTTAAACCTTTAGGTTACCCTAGAGGACGAGTGTTGTCTCGTGAGGGTTTCAGCGGATTGCACCCACAAATCCATAAAAGGAAAATATTTGAATTATATTTGAAGAGACTAAGTAGTCTATAAGTTTTAGGATCCTCATTTTTATTCATTCTTTAAACTTAGTCTTAATAAAGTTAATTGTTTTCCATTTTAGGTAAGAATTAAAATGAATTTCTAATATAGTCTTTTTCGTTACCAAAAATCATATGCATCCTTATGTTTTTACTAGGAATTCCTTAACTTGGACTCTCATGCCTCTTTATTATTTTTATAACATCATCTAATTTTCTTTCGTGTAAGTATAAAGGTTTCTGAGGCCCTCATACCTAACTAATTGACTATTAGATGTGTAATATAATTTTTTTTTTTTTTTGGCATGTATAACTCATCTAATTTTCTTTCGTATAAGTATCAAGGCTTCTTGAGGCCATCATACCTAACTAATTGATTATTAGATGTGTAATACATATATTATATTTCTTAGTCTTCTTAGGCTTTCTAATCCACCCATGTAACGAACTTAAGTCGATGACTCCCAAACCGGTCGGCTTTAGGGCCAGGTGAGAAAACACCCTGCGGACTCAAATTCGAGTGAACTAGGCCACAAAACAAGGACTTTATTTTATTTAGAACTCACCTTTAGGCATGAATACTTATGCTTCTTGAGGCACATGTATCAGCTTAATTGGTGAATTATTTTTTTTTTTTCTTTTTTTTTTTTTTATGAGGCACAAGGTCTTTGTCTTAGAATCCTAGATATGCATTTGGTATGCACATTTCATAAGGTAAAAATCAAGACTAATTATTTATTCAATTTCTCTCCTATACCTAAAAATTTAAACAATTTATTTATTTTGACCAAGTTTTTAGAAATCCTAATCATGATTTTCCTAATCCTTAAAACTAACTTAGATTTCTTTCAAAAAAATAAGTCAAAATATTTCCTTTTTATAACATTTTTTTTTTAAAAAATTTTTTTATTAGCAAAATTTTGTTAGTGTCTAACCTATGTTAGTATGTTAGTAAAGCCCACCCCCACACTTATCTCATGCATTGTCCTCAATGTATGAATTGAATGCATATATGCATGAAACAGAACAAGGGAAGGCAGAAAATTACCTTAGGGGGTGGTTCCGTGGTGGTCTAATTGGGCCAAGCGTTGCTACCCAATCAAGATAATGTAGTAGTTGGTGAAACCCACCAGAAATTTTTCGTCTATAACCCACTAAAATGTATGTGTGATCATTTTTTAAAATTTCCACCCCATCAAATTTCCAAATTTCATAATAAATTTCAGAGTTAATTGTCTCAACCTCTTTGTCCCAAAATGGAGTATGAAAAGATGGAATTATTGACTTGGACATTATGGGTGCGGGAACGAATACCGACTCAAGGAAGAGGCTCAAATCAAGTAAGGGCTCAGGAGTCGGGCTCGGTTTAAGAATTGGGTCCAAGTCAAGAAATTGAAACTCAAGTCCACAATCTTCTTCCCACAATGGAATGTGACCTAATATGGATGATATCTCTTTACTTCCAATATTAAGGAATTCTAGCTCATCGCCATACAATTCTTCAAAACTAAGGTCAACATCGTCCGTCAGAATTGTACAATCAATTTCAGAAGTAAAGAGATTGTGAGAATCAAGGTCATGTTCAAGTTCTAATTCGGAAAGGGAAAACTTGCCAGTTATCAGAATTTGAAGTTTCGGCAAGTTCACATGATGGTACTGAATTAGAATCTTGTAGTCCAAAGCAACTTAGTTCGTCTGCTTTAAAAGAGTGGTCAGCGATATCAGAATCAGCCGGACGGTTAGAACGTAAGCATTGAACCATCAAATCAATATCATGATCACGGGCTAATTTAGCCTCGGTCATGGCAGCTAGCATCCCTTCATAGTCGATAGGTGCTTCTTGTTGAAAATAGGAAGGGTAGTCGTGATAAAGTTGTGAGTCGGGTGGACTCACGTATCATCATGTCTAAAATTGATGGTGATTTTTGCTTGGACTCATTTCTACTCATCATTTCCAAGATAGATGGATTTCTATTCTGAATGGGTGGATCTGAGTATGAATCTTGGAAAATGTGGACTAGATGGATATGGAGGACATTTGGTTGAGAATTAGACTCGGGGGACTCGAAACCCATGAACTCTGTGACGAGTTGAAATTATTATGGAAATTATAGTCATAAGATGGGGGGGTGTGGGTTATATTCATTCGGATAAGACCATTCCGGCACACTAGATTGGTCAAAGTTAGAGTATGCCGGGTTGGTAATATCCGAATAATAGTTAGGGGTGTATATATGGATTAAAATTGGAATTATTCTTATATGCCATATCACACCAACACAACAAACAAATAAACAAACAAAAAAGAAAAATTCTAACCTAAGTTAGGGTAGACCTATGACCTAGACGACTCCTAACTGGTTAGACGTCCACATGAGGTTGGGTGCAGACTTTGACCACAAGTTAATCAGCCAGGTCAGGGAAGAGTGGTGGAGGTTTTCCGTCAAAAGACGTTCCTTAATTAAATAACACCACACTTCGGGCTTTCGGCCCTCAATCCCCTTCCTAGACACTGATTTGGCAGGAGTCAACTTCCAACACCGTTCCCCCTTAGGATAATCTCCTAATTGAGTCCGAGATGTCCCTAGGGCCAACGTCTACTCTTTTTTAGTTAGGCTTGGGTTAGTGAGTGCTTGGGATATGATTTTTGGGCTAAGGAAGGGTGATGAATCCCCACCTTATCTTGTTAATGGATTATGCCCTTAAGATGAATTAGTGCAAGTGTACAAGATAAATAGATAAGAATCACTCAAAGCAGAAAATCAACCAAGAGATGAATCCTATTCTACATGCAATGCGTACGTACCTTGCTTCTCCAGCACTCTTCAACAGTAAATAAAAATAATTGAAAAGACACGTGCCTAATATGCAAACGTCTAATCAATTTTTATTTTAACAACCAATGATTTACTGTTGAATTATTAGCAATTTACAGGTGTATCACAGAACAAAACAGAATATATCAGTAAGCAGTATTTTAATTTACAGAGACCTGAAAAAAAATTCAGTGAGTAGTTCACTGCAATTGCCGCGGATCCGCGGCTCTGGCCGCGTTTCCGCGGCAAAGTTGCAGGTCCTCGTGCTCTGCCTTCGAGGGCAGAGACACAGGATAGCTATATGCCACTGCTGCGATAAGTTTCTGTTTCCTGTTCTCCAAACCTGCAAACAGAAAAGAATAAAGAATTAGTTAAAATTAATTTTTTTGTTTTAGAGATAACTTACCGTCCTCCCCGGCAACGGCGCCAATTTGTTGACTGATTTTTCCTGCACACAAAAATTAGAATATTAGATTAAGAATAGATCGTGCGAGGAATCAGTTCTAATCCGCGGTAGCAGGCTATGCGGGTCGTGATCCTCAAGGAGGGACTGCGATGGAAGCGTTAAGCAAGTTATACTCTAAAGCTTTTATTTTATTATTAGTAGTGGTATTTACAATGGATGGTATGGTATTTACAATGGGTCGGAAGAAAAGAATATGGAGAAGTTGTATTTATTCTACAAAAGAAAAGAAAAGAAAAAGAAAGAGAACTTATCTCTTTAGTCCGCTCGCCGTTTGAACCGTTGCGATGATTTTCCTTTCCTTCGAAGGCGTACAAGCACGGCTTATGGGATCGTCCGCCTTCTTAATCTACTCTACGAAATAAAACAACAAGCTATGAAGACTTGTTCATCGCCATGGGCCGTCAAGGTTCCTTCTTCGGCTAGGTAGTCTCGAAGCGATTGTTCTCATGGAGAGCAAGACGTTAGAGAAAGAAACAATGTAGAGAACAAAAACAGAGAGAACAAGAACACAACATTAAATAGAAGAAGATGAACAAATAAACATAACAAAAACAAACCTTTGAATGGATTTCATTAACAATTGAAGAAGAGTTGGCTTACACCGCTGTCACCTCAGTACAAGCATGGACTCTTTCCTCCATGAAAGCTTCCTCCACTCTCAGAATTTACAAAAGATAAACAAAAAGAAAACCTAACCTATAGAAAGAGGAAAAACCCTAAAAATCTGAACTTTGGCCCTTCGCTGGGACGCTGGACACCCTTTGCGTTGCACTGCAGGTGATATTTATAGGTGCAGAAGGCTACAGAATCCCGGATAAACGTGCCAACGAAATCTGGTCCAAGGATAAGCTCAAAGTGCCGCGTTTCCGCGGCTTTTGCCGCGGATCCGCGGCCTGGTAGAGTCGGCTGGCCACGCGCTTTGGCGCGTGGCCTCTCCTGGTCCGTCCCTGTGGGCTTCTGCTTCTGGAAGTTTGATCCTGGCCTTTTAATCTGGATTTTCGAGATAACTTGGTAATCAAGTTACCCTTAATCCAGATTTCTTCAAATCTTCTTCCCACGAATTCCTTCTTATCTTGGCCTTTTATCCTCATCCTGCCGGTGTTTAGGGTTGGATAGAAGTCTATCTTTCCCTAATCTCTGATATTGCAACTTTTAGCCCTTGTATCTGCATTTTGACTCTTTGTATTTGCGCTTTTTCACCTGGGCTTCAAACACGGGCTTGGATCTGGGCTTTTGGGCTCTTTAGGCTTTATTTATTGCTAAAATAACAATTCGAGGCCTGCACAATAAATTACTAATTATTAATAAATGTGCAGAATTAAATGAATAAATATGAAAATGTGATGGTAAATATGATGATAAAAATGCACTTTTGACTACCAATCAGGAAACAAAAACAATGGTAAACCAAATACCAATTGAAATATAAAATACGAGTTTTCTCCCCCTTTATGAAATACCAAAAGAAAATATGCATAGGCTTGAAATAAGATACCAATTGAAAATAAATCAATTGAAATATGATATTCATTAAAAATTCAAGCTTAGCAATCTTGAAATTATGATAAAGCTTGTATATGGATACCAATTGAAAAACTCAAGCTTAACATAACCAAAATTTGTGCTTCAAGATATAGGGATATAATAAACACAAATAAATCATCTATATATGTATGTAAGAAATAGATACCAATAGAAATTGATACTATATGAAGTGTAAGCATACATATATAAAACAAAACATATATGAGTATACAAAAGGATGTCAAGATTGATACCAATTGAAAGAATTCAATGATACAATTGAAACAACAATAAGATCAAGTGTATGACTCATATCAATTACCACCCATTTCATGATCAAGTTTAAAATCATTTACACTATTAAGCATACATGAGCATGATCTCCCATCCAACCGCCCATAGAGGGTAGGGGTTTTCAAAAATAGATTTGAAAATAGAGTATGTTTGAAAATCACTACCAAAGTGAAGAATATGAACTAGTTTATGAAATTTGAAAACTAGTAGAAATCCTTCAAGATAAAACAAAAGGATTTTTCATGAAACATGAAAATCACAAGATCACTAAACACTCAAAATCCATATGCACAAATATCACTCATGAAAATCAAGTCATGAGAAAACTTCAAAATTGGGTGAGTGTACAAGTGTTGTGAGAAACATATCATCATGAAAATGGACAATCAAGCTCAATATAGAAATCATCATAAAACATGAGAATCACAATCAAACATGAAAATCATCACAATGATTTAAACTTCAAGGCATATGTATGTCATGTACAAACTAAGGTATACATACATATCCCAAACATGAAGAGTCCACAAAAGTATATGCATGAAGGCACGGGCTCAAGGATGTATATGTATAAATGATAGTTTGGACAAGATAGACATATACATGAAGTCAACCAAATTATGTGAATACAAGTCAAATGCATGAATCATCAAAACTAGACTATACTAGTACATCAAATGAATACAAATGCGCGTTCAAGCACAAACATGTATAAAGTCTATTTGTACCTCACTAGTTGTACAAGTATAAATCCTAATCTTAATGAAAACTAACATTCAAACAGGTAATCAAATCATGAGGCATAAAATGGGTCAAAATTCAACATGATCATAATAATCAAAAGTACGAAGTATTAATGACCTTTTAAAACTAAGATGGATGAATGATGCAACGATCTCTCAAAACAAGACTAAGAGCGTATACCCCGTGAAGGGTTCTGAACTCCTTCCTCCTGATTCCCCTTGAATGGGTTAGAGGTGCGCAATGCAACCTTGTTGTATGAGAATTGATCGAACAAAGAATGAATAATGTGCAAATGAAATGCACACAAGATATATCACAAACATCCATATGATCATTATGTTAAAGACATGAGCATTAGATCTATGATTAACATGATAGCTAAAACATAAAGAGAACACAAAATATGGGTCCATACTAAACATGGGTGTCTCAACAACTAATCATGTAAAACATAAGTCTAATAATCATGGCAAATATCATACTAATCATAAAACATGAGTCATCAAAACAAAACATCATAAACATCCATATGCTCATTATGTATATGCATGTACATTAGATCTAGTGCATACATATTAGTTTAAACAAGGTGAGAACACAAAGATAAGATCCATATAAAGCATGGGTGTCTCAAGAACTAAACATGTATAACACTAATCTAATCAACATGACATAAGCATAATGAACAATAAAACAAGACATGCTATGAATAAATGAACATGAAAAGCATGCAATTAAAAATGGGAGTTAGAGAATGATACCAAACCGATGAAGGTTCATCTCTAGTTCTCCAAACCCATGGTGGTCCTCCCACCAAATCTCCTTGAGTGTGAAGCATCCAAATGATTCTCTTTTAGGCTTAGAACGCATCCACCTCAAGGCACCCAAAACTCTCACGTGATGCGAGAGCCTCCACCTACATCAAAAATCAAAGAGGTGGATCTTGGTACCCATTTCCTTGTGGGTCCACGGGGGTTAGTATCTCTCCTAACCCAAACAAGATTAGTTGCTAAATTTTCAAAATGTAAACGATCATAGCAAAATCTAGCAAGGTGGCCTTTTCGACCACAATGTGTACATGTGTACACATGAGCATACATGTCATGTTTGTGTTCGTGGGAAAGCATGTGTATGCCATGTAGGGTGTGCATGCATAGTTGGAACTTGTTTCTTGCGAACCAAGGTTTCCAATAGTGAATGATTCAATGTGCATTGGCTCAAAGTGGAGCCCAAACATTCAACATTTTTCTTCAAAACATTTATATCATTTTCTATGCTAGAAGACAAAGTGGAGCATGCTATAGGTGTGCAAGAAGTAGAAGCTACACTAGCATGGCAAACATGAATATCAATATCATTTTGCAAAGATTTATTTTTATTCAAAACCAAATCCAATTCTTTTGTTATGAAATCAATTTCATTTTTCAAAGAAAGATTTTCTTTAAAAACAAGATCCAATCTAGAAGACAAAACTTCATTGTGTTCTACAACATCATCACAATCATTTTTGTTTTTCAAAACTTCAATTTCTTTTAAAGCAATTTCAAGTTGAGATTCAAGTGAGTCACGTTCACTGATAATCTCTTCTTTCTCTTGCAAAACCGATTCAAAAGTTGAACATAAATCCTTTAATTCTTCTTTTAAGTCAAAATGTTTCTTTTTTAAATCTCATGTTTTTCCATAAAATTTTCAAGTTTAGAAGCAAGGTCAACATTCAAATTTTGAACTTCAAAACAACCATGGCAATATGAACTAGAGCTATCATCTATTTGAGAGTCCGATTGTACCTCATGGGAGTCATTCCCATATGCCATAAAATAAGGCTCTTCGGATACATCTCTCATAGATCTCCTCATATTGTTAATGATCCTTGGAAGCTCCGGAGATGTCAAGACGCTCCAAACTGCAAAAGCCGAATCAAAACTATCAAAAACAAGTAAAAGATTATTATCAAAAGATGCTCTAAGTGTTTTAAGTGCAAGTGCATTGGCCTTCTTATGCTTGCTACTATTAGGGAGGGTTTCTATAGTGATGGCTTGATAAACTAGATGACCTAGAGTTTTTAAATGCCTAGTCATGTCCACCTTCCAAGCATCAAGTCTAAAATGGTCAAACATAGGAGGGCTAGCCATGAGTGCAAACTAATATGTGTGCAAATGATAATGCAAATGAAGATTAGCAAACCAAGATCTTGACTCCTAGGTGGTTAAACCAAAATATCAGGAGCACTAGCTCTGATACCAATTGAAAAGTCACCTAGAGGGAGGGTGAATAGGTGATGTGGCTAATCTATGAACTAAATGCGGAATTAAAAACTTAATGCAATTCACACTCAAGTGCTATCAACAAGTGATGCACACAACCAAGCCAAGCAAGTATGAATGCACAATATAAATAATTGCAAGACACAAAGTAAAGAGAGAGATAGAGAGAGAGTCAATGGATCAAGCGCAAACAACAAGATGTGTTTCGAGGTTCGAGCACCCAGCTCTACATCCCCGCCTTCGACACACGAAGGATTTCTAATCCACTAGCAAGTCCACAAAGAACTCTCACAAGGAGTACCCAACTCCTCTCTTTACAAACACAACCTCCTCCTTGAGGCAAGCTCCAATCCAACAAAACAATCACTTCACAACTTGAGGGATTAGCACAAAGCAAACAAGGATCACCTCACAACTTGAGGGATACAACCCAAGGCACAAAGCCAAACAAAGATTGGGTTTTCAACTTGGTGGTTCAAACAAGCAACCACAAACAATCTCTTTTTCCCACACAAAATCCTATAGAAAAGATAGTAGATTTTAGCTCAAGTGTGGAGAAAACCAAGGGATTTGAAACCAGCAACTCAAAGAAAATCTTTGGGAAATAAATGAAACCAAGATAGAGAAGTTCAATTCAAAAGCTTTTCCCAAAATCCTTTTCTTTGATTTTTCAAACCCTAATGAAAACACCAAAAAGATTGTTCAATTTGAATCCAAAAACCTATTTTGATTGCAGCAAAAACACCTGAGAGAATGAAAATTTTAGCCCAAAAATTCTTAGAGAAAAACTCTCTCAAATGGGGTATTTATAGGCAAATCTGGAAAATAGCCGTTGGCAGAAAAACTGCCAGAAATACCCTGCCGGTCGACCGCACGGTCGACCGCCCAACGGTCAATTTTTGAACCGTTGGCGCAAGCGGTCGACCGCCGGTCGACCCAAACAAACAGAGAGCAAACCTGCTCTCAGTCGGTCGACCGTCCGGTCGACCGGCCAAGGCTGTAGCCAGCGTGCACGTATCTGTGCACGTCTGTCGACCGCCTGGTCGACTGGCTACTTGGTGCGGTCGACCGTACGGTCGACCGACCAAGCCTGGCAGGCAAAAAAAACAGGTCAGAAAAATAGGGGAAATAAATATCCAATAAATTCTTGTAAATTACTAAAAATCTCCAAAAATAGTTTTGTCAAATTGCATTGATATATAAACATGTGATAAAAATTTTGACTCAAATATCAAGCAATTAAAACTTATTTTTATGTCTTTTTATTTTAACCAAAAACCAAACCTTGTATTTTCTAAAACTTGGATTCTTGAATAGAAAATACATTTTGTCTAAAACTCATCCAAATACAAAAACATGATATTTAAACATTTTGAAACATGATGCATATGTATAGAAATCCAATATACATGAAGCATATACATATCATAGTTTTTGTCCTTAATGTTGGCCCAAGGTTACAATCACCCATGATTAGTGTATTTTGATGAGTACAAAACATATTAGTTATTTGTACTAATAATATTTGTTGTTTAAGTGTGTTTCAGGTTTCTATTCATTCTAGAAGTCTTCTCTCACAAATACAAGGATTTGGACTCAAGTCAACTCCAATTGGGCTCAAGGAACAAGTGTTGAAGATCTTGAAGTCCTTAGAATCTTTGTAAGAATAGAATGTTAAAGTTTGAGTCTTGGTTATTTGGCTCTAGGATACACACACACAAAATTTGGTTTTGATAAAATTTGATCTTGCTTTCATTTTCAAAATTTGGTTTCATGCCTTAGTAGAGATTTACATGAACCTAAGTTTTATAAAATAAATATCTTGTCTAGATCATGTATACATACTCCTACTAACATGTTACTCTAGTTTGTTTAAACCTAAAACAATTTTTCAAATTTTTCCAAGTTCAAAATCCTGCAGTTTTTCCCATTTCAGGCTGACCGGCCGACCGGCCCGGTCGACCGGCACCATAGCCTGGACGTGCACGTCTGTGCACGTCCGTCGGTCGACCGCACCGGTCGACCGACCAAGAGCACACTGCTCTCTGGTTTTCTGAGTCGACCGGACCGGTCGACCGGAAGAAGAAAACTGTGTTTCCTCTTTTGGGATGGTCGACCGGACCGGTCGACCGAGAGCCAACGGCTCTTTGCAGCTGGGCTGGCGGTCGACCGGACCGGTCGACCGCTAGGCCTGCAACAATCCAACGGCTCTTTCCTCTTTGGGCTATTCTGAAAAACTGTTTTGTTTTCTGCTTTAACAGATTTTTGGAGAGTTGTTGGGGAGCTTTTGCAGGTCAAATTAGGTGTAAAGAAATTATTTTTTAACCTATTTTCTAACCCTATAAATAGAGGAGAAGTCTCTCTTGCATATTACCTAGAAAAATCCTCAAGTTTGTGTTGTTTTCAAAAGAGAAAAGAAAAGAGTTTAAAGCCTTCATTCCAATTCTTTTAAAGTTTGTTTTTCAGTTGTGTTTGATTGTCTATATCACTCTACAACTGAAGTTTTCTCACCACACTTCATAGAGCCAAAAATCCTATACTCATTCTATAGTGAAGTTATAATAGAAGTGAGAGTGTTTGTAAAAGAGTTGAGAAAAAGTGTAGTGATCTTGTTGTGATCACTTTGTTCTTGTAATCCTTTCCTTGTGGAGCAACCTCTTCGGTAGAGGTCCTTTGTACTCGGTGGAGCTCGGTGCTCGGTCTTCGGTAGACTAAATTGTAAAGGCGTCCTCGGTGGATAGTGGAAACCCTTCACGGAGGTGAAGGCGGGGAGTAGAGCGGTGGCTCGAACCTCGAAACAAATATTTGTGTTTGCGATTGCCTTTGCGTCCAATTCTTGCTTTAAATTCCTCTAACACTTTATTGCTCCTTATTACTTGCTTGTGATCTTGTATCTTCCTTGTGTTTTTAATTCAAGCTTGTAATTCTTGTGATATATTGTGTGCATCTCATTTCTCATCATCATACTTTGCCTTGATCGATCATATCTCAATACAACAAGGTTGCATTGCGCACCTCTAACCCATATCTAAGGGGAATTGGGAGGAAGGAGTTCAGAACCTCGCAAGGGGTATTCGGCTCTTAGTCTTGTTTTTGAGAGATCGTTGCATCATTCATCATACTTAGTTTAAAAAGATCATTAGATTAGCAATTACACCTATTCACCCCCCTCTAGGTGTTTTTCAATTGGTATCAGAGCTTGGACTCTAGGATTTGGTTTAACAACCTTAGAGAAGATCCTAATTTGCTAATCATTTCATTCATATTCATATAGTAAAAATGGCCGATGGAATTAAGACCCCTCCTAAGTTTGATGGACTTAACTTTCCCATATGGAAAGTTAAGATGACCGTGTTTTTGCAATCTCTAGGTAGCCGAGTTGCAAAAGCCGTGACTAAGTCCATTAGTGTACCCCCCGGTGACGAATCCACTTGGTCCGAAATAGAGACTAAGGAATTCGATGCCAATGCCAAAGCTCACTATGCACTTCTTCAAGCCCTTAATGATGATGACATTTCTAGGGTTATCCATTGCAAATCCGCATATGAGATTTGGTCACACTTGATAGTCACTCATGAGGGGACCTCACAAGTAAAGAAGGCTAAGATTGACCTTCTTCGGTCCCAATATGAAACATTTAGCATGCAAGAAAATGAAACCATAGATGATATGGTTACAAGATTTACCAAGATTACTAATGGACTCTCTTCTTTAGGTGAAGATATCAACAATGATCAAAGAGTAAGGAAGATCATCTGTGCTCTTCCTCCTTCATGGGAAGTTAAAGCAACAACCTTGAAGGAACTCAACGACAATGAAGAGATGGAGCTTATAGGTCTCATTGAGAACCTCAAAACCCATGAGATGGAAAGGAAAGCAAGGGAGGATATGGCTCCTTCCAAAAGAAGACTATCGCCTTCAAGAGTCAAGCTACACACTCCGATGAAGACGATGAAGAAGAAGATGATGAGGAGCTCTCACTCCTTATTAAGAATGTCCGGAGGATGTACAACAAGGCGAAATACCAAGGTAGAAGAAGATGGCAAGGAGGCAAAGAAGAAAGAAGGATCACTTGTTTCAATTGCCAAAAGCCCGGACACATTGTTGCGGAGTGTCCGGACAAAGCTAAGCCCTCCACTTCAAAGAAGCCTTACAAGAAGAAGGCTATGAAGGCAACTTGGGATTCGGAGACCGAATCCGAGGAAGAAATAGACACCGCCAACATGTGCTTCATGGAAAATGAAGGCACAAGCAAGGTAACCTCTTCCACTCCTTTAGATAATGAACTTTCAATGGATGAGTTAGAAGAAGCTTTTGTTGAATTGTCACAAAATTATGATTTCTTAAAGAAAAAGTATTTAAAAATGAAAAAGGAAAATGAATCTTTAAGTCATCAAGTTTTTACTCTTACAAAAGAAAAGGATGATTTGGTTTCCACCTTGGCCACTACTAAAAATGATTTTGAAAAATATAAGATTTCTTGCAAAGGTAAGGCCCCACTAATTGATTCTAATGAAGTTTCTATGCTTAAGGAAAGATTAGACTCATTAAGTGTTGTTTTGAAAAATTGTGAATTTAACAAGAAGAAAATTGAGGCTATGTTTCCTAAGAAACAAGCCCAAAGAAAAATGCTCATGCTCATGTTCATGTTCATGCTACACAACCTAAACAACATGGCAAAACCCCAAAACATGCTCACACTACACATACACATCATGCATTCATGTATGGTAGAGTGTCTCATGTTCACATTGTGGACGAAAAGGGCACTTAGCCAATTTTGCTATGATAGATTAAACGTATCACGTCATAATGTTTGGGTTCGAGGCACTAACTTTAAAGGACCCAAGAAAGTTTGGGTAACAAAATCAACAATTATGTTAAATCATGTAGGTACTTTCCAAATCCCAACGACGTAGAGGATTGTGGTATCTTGATAGCGGTTGCTCAAGACACATGACTTGGGACATCAACAACTTTGCAACCCTATCAAGATATCATGAAGGTGGCACCGTCACCTTCGAAGATGACGCCAAGGGTAAAATCATCGGTATTGGTAATGTAAAACTTGGCACCTCTCCTTTAATTGAAAATGTAGTTTTAGTTGATGGCCTCAAGCATAATCTCTTGAGTGTTAGTCAACTTTGTGATAAAGGTTTTGATGTTGTTTTTGATAATGTTGCTTGTAAAGTAATTGATAGAACTTCTAATGTTTGTGTATTTTCCGGTTTTCGTGAAAGTAATGTTTATATGATTGATATGTTAAATATGTCTTGTAATATTACTTGTTTGAAAGCCCTCGATGATGACTCTTGGTTGTGGCATAGGAGATTAGGGCATATTTCTTTTGATCACATTTCTAGGTTAAACACAAAGGAAATGGTGAAAGGTATTCCTTGCTTGAATTTTGAAAAGGACCGAGTTTGTGACGCATGTCAATTTGGGAAACAAACTAAGTCTTCTTTCAAGTCAATTAAGGATATCATGACATCACGTCCTTTGGAGTTAATCCATATGGATCTTTTTGGCCCTACACAAACCAAAAGTCTAAGTGGGAATAGATTTGCTTATGTTTTGGTTGATGATTTTTCAAGGTTTACTTGGGTTTTCTTTCTTGAACACAAAAACCAAGCATTTTCGTATTTCCAAACTTTTAAGAAAAGAGTTGAAAAAGAAAAAGATGTTTCGATTTTGAGAATAAGAAGTGATAGAGGAGGTGAATTCATTAACCAACCCTTTACCACTTTTTGTGATGAACATGGAATAAAGCATGAACTATCTTGTCCTAGAACTCCACAACAAAATGGAGTAGTTGAACGGAAAAATAGAACATTACAAGAGATGGCTAGGACAATGCTAAGTGAATATGGTCTACCACATTATTTGTGGGCCGAGGCCGTTAATACATCATGCTATATATCAAATCGTGTTTTCTTATATAAAAATACTACTAAAGCTTCTTTTGAAATGTACTTTTCTAGAAAACCAAATGTTTCTTATTTCAAAGTTTTTGGATGCAATTGTTTTGTTTTAAATACAAAAGATAATTTAGGAAAGTTTAATGCTAGATCTTATGAGGCTATTTTTGTAGGTTACTCAAACACTAGTAAGGCTTATAGAGTTTTCATTAGATCATTATTGACTATTGAAGAGTCTATTCATGTTAAGTTTGAGGAATCTAACAAGTTTGTTAAGAATGTTGTAGAAATAGATGCATTGGATGAAGGTTTGGAGACAGTGACCTTGGAGGATGCTTCTGCTATGGGAGACAAACCAAAGGATGATGAAGGAAGCGAAGCTAAGGTGGAAGAGGCACAAGGAAATGAAAATCAAACACATGAGGTGGAGCCTACTCAACCACTACCAAAGGATTGGAGATACAATCCACATCATCCCAAGGACCTCGTCATAGGTGAAGTATCAAAAGGGGTAACTACTCGCTCTAGACTTCATGACTATTGTGGTAACTATGCATTCATTTCTCATATTGAACCCAAAAATGTCCTCGAAGCCGAGGCCGATTCATATTGGTTGCTAGCCATGCAAGAGGAGCTCAATCAATTTGAGCGCAACCAAGTTTGGCACCTTGTTCCTAGGCCCCACGATAGACCAACAATTGGTACTAAGTGGATCTTTAAGAACAAGTTGGATGAATCGGGTAATGTAGTTAGAAACAAGGCTAGGTTAGTTGCCCAAGGTTACACTCAAATCGAAGGGATCGATTTTGAAGAAACCTTTGCACCCGTAGCACGGCTTGAAGCCATACGGATGACACTAGCATTTGCCTCATATAAAGATTTCAAATTATTTCAAATGGATGTTAAAAGTGCTTTTCTAAATGGATTTATTGAAGAGGAGGTGTATGTTGAACAACCCCCCCGGGTTTGTTGATCCTACACATCCGGATTTTATTTTTAAATTAGATAAAGCTCTTTATGGTTTAAAACAAGCCCCTAGGGCTTGGTATGAAAGACTTTCTTCATTTTTGATTTCAAATGGTTTTAAGAAAGGTAAAATTGACACAACCTTGTTTACAAAACATGTAGAAAAGGATATTCTTATTGTGCAAATTTATGTGGATGATATTATTTTTGGTTCTACTAATGAATCTCTTTGCAAAGCTTTTGAGTCATGCATGAAGGATGAATTTGAAATGTCTATGATGGGGGAGCTCAACTATTTCCTTGGACTCCAAATCAAGCAAAGGAAGGATGGGATCTTCATCAATCAAGCCAAGTACACAAAGGAACTAATCAAAAGGTTTGGGCTTGAAGGATCGAAAGTAAGCAAAACTCCCATGGCAACAACTACAAAGCTTGACAAGGATGAACAAGGTAAAAGTGTAGACATTAAATTATATCGTAGCATGATTGGTAGTTTGCTTTATTTGACGGCTAGTAGGCCGGATATTATGTTTTCCGTTTGTCTTTGTGCACGTTTTCAATCTTGTCCTAAAGAATCTCACATAATTGCGGTTAAACGCATAATTAGATACCTTAAGGGCACCATTGAAATGGGTTTGTGGTATCCGAAAACCGGCCAATTTTCAATGACTAGTTTTTCGGATGCCGACTATGCGGGTTGTAGGGTAGATAGGAAGAGCACAAGTGGAACATGTCAATTCTTGGGTAATTGTCTTGTATCTTGGTCTTCCAAAAAGCAAAATTCGGTAGCCCTATCAACCGCCGAGGCGGAGTATGTTGCAGCCGGAGCTTGTTGTGCACAAGTTCTTTGGATGAAACATACTCTCCTCGACTATGATTTACACTTTGATCATGTTAAAATATTTTGTGATAATACTAATACTATTCACATGACAAAGAATGCAAATCAACATAGTAAAACTAAACACATTGACATTAGGTATCACTTTCTTAGAGATCATTATGAGAAAGGTGATATTGATATTGATTATGTTTCTACCGATTTTCAACTTGCCGATATTTTTACTAAACCTCTAGATTATGCTAGATTTCATTTATTTGTGGTGAGTTGAATGTTTGCATGATAGATTCTTAAAAATATTTCTATTTTGGTGTTTTGTTTTGATTTTAACCCTTTTTGATGTATGACAAAAAGGGGGAGAAAAATATATAAGTTTAAGTGTTTATTGAAAAA
Organism: Agave tequilana; assembly: GCA_038442645.1. Classification (NCBI taxonomy): domain Eukaryota; kingdom Viridiplantae; phylum Streptophyta; class Magnoliopsida; order Asparagales; family Asparagaceae; genus Agave; species Agave tequilana. Next base: position 90,240 of record JAVJIF010009234.1, on the reverse strand, counting down.
GAAATAAGAAATAAGTTTGCTTATAGTTTGAGTTTAGTTTATTTACTATAAGTTTAAAGAGAAAAAAATATATAAGTTTAATTGGTATTAAGTTTGATTTCAATTGGTATTTAAGTTTTTGACAAAAATATTGGGTTTTCAATGCTTCATGTATCTCACTAATAGTTATTTTTTTTACATAGCATTGTTTGAGGGGGAGCTTTCCAAGCTCTTCTTCCTTTAATTGTTTAAATAACTTATATGTTTTGTCATCATCAAAAAGGGGGAGATTGTTGGCCCAAGGTTACAATCACCCATGATTAGTGTATTTTGATGATTACAAAACATATTAGTTATTTGTACTAATAATATTTGTTGTTTAAGTGTGTTTCAGGTTTCTATTCATTCTAGAAGTCTTCTCTCACAAATACAAAGATTTGGACTCAAGTCAACTCCAATTGGCTCAAGGAACAAGTGTTGAAGATCTTGAAGTCCTTAGAATCTTTGTAAGAATAGAATGTTAAAGTTTGAGTCTTGGTTATTTGGCTCTAGGATACACACACACACAAAATTTGGTTTTGATAAAATTTGGTCTTGCTTTCATTTTCAAAATTTGGTTTCATGCCTTAGCAGAGATTTACATGAACCTAAGTTTTATAAAATAAATATCTTGTCTAGATCATGTATACATACTCCTACTAACATGTTACTCTAGTTTGTTTAAACCTAAAACAATTTTTCAAATTTTTCCAAGTTCAAAATCCTGCAGTTTTTCCCATTTCAGGCTGACCGGCCGACCGGCCCGGTCGACCGGCACCATAGCCTGGACGTGCACGTCTGTGCACGTCCGTCGGTCGACCGCACCGGTCAACCGACCAAGAGCACACTGCTCTCTGGTTTTCTGAGTCGACCGGACCGGTCGACCGGAAGAAGGAAACTGTGTTTCCTCTTTTGGGACGGTCGACCGGACCGGTCGACCGAGAGCCAACGGCTCTTTGCAGCTGGGCTGGCGGTCGACCGGACCGGTCGACCGCCAGGCATGCAACAATCCAACGGCTCTTTCCTCTTTGGGCTATTCTGAAAAACTGTTTTTGTTTTCTGCTTTAACAGATTTTTGGAGAGTTGTTGGGGAGCTTTTGCAGGTCAAATTAGGTGTAAAAAAATTGTTTTTTAACCTATTTTCTAACCCTATAAATAGAGGAGAAGTCTCTCTTGCATATTACCTAGAAAAATCCTCAAGTTTGTGTTGTTTTCAAAAGAGAAAAGAAAAGAGTTTAAAGCCTTCATTCCAATTCTTTTAAAGTTTGTTTTTCAGTTGTGTTTGATTGTCTATATCACTCTACAACTGAAGTTTTCTCACCACACTTCATAGAGCCAAAAATCCTATACTCATTCTATAGTGAAGTTGTAATAGAAGTGAGAGTGTTTGTAAAAGAGTTTGAGAAAAAGTGTAGTGATCTTGTTGTGATCACTTTGTTCTTGTAATCCTTTCCTTGTGGAGCAACCTCTTCGGTAGAGGTCCTTTGTACTCGGTGGAGCTCGGTGCTCGGTCTTCGGTAGACCAAATTGTAAAGGCGTCCTCGGTGGATAGTGGAAACCCTTCACGGAGGTGAAGGCGGGGAGTAGAGCGGTGGCTCGAACCTCGAAACAAATATTTGTGTTTGCGATTGCCTTTGCGTCCAATTCTTGCTTTAAATTCCTCTAACACTTTATTGCTCCTTATTACTTGCTTGTGATCTTGTATCTTCCTTGTGTTTTTAATTCAAGCTTGTAATTCTTGTGATATATTGTGTGCATCTCATTTCTCATCATCATACTTTGCCTTGATCGATCATATCTCAATACAACAAGGTTGCATTGCGCACCTCTAACCCATATCTAAGGGGAATTGGGAGGAAGGAGTTCAGAACCTCGCAAGGGGTATTCGGCTCTTAGTCTTGTTTTTGAGAGATCGTTGCATCATTCATCATACTTAGTTTAAAAAGATCATTAGATTAGCAATTACACCTATTCACCCCCCTCTAGGTGTTTTTCACTTAATTCCAAAATTAAGTATTGTTAAAACCTAAAACTCATGAAGTAGACTATCAAACTAAGGTTGTTTAAGCAATAGAAGCATGCATGTATATAGAACAAATCATATATACATTAAACCATGTAAACTTGTTTTGATCTATCTATTCATGAAAACCAAGATCAGTTAAACCTAAAACGAAAAACCGAAAACCAATATTCAAAACATGAAACGTGTGTTGTGAACTTGAGCTTATCATACTATTCTAATCTTTACAATTAGGATCTAAACCCAAAACTAAACTATGGTACCGATGTCTTCTTGTAGAGCGCAATCTCCAAGTCGGCTTGATCCAAAGCTAGATTCACCGAGCACGACTCCAATGAGTGCTAGATATCGCCTTTGATGCTTAAGCTCTTGAATCACCATGTGAAAGATGTGTGGAAGTTTTCACCAACTAATATCTTGTTAAATATCTGAAACTTAAACATTACAAGATTATTAGTACACATAACTACATGAGTTAATCATCATCAAAACTAGAGTGGAAGGCCTTTGGGCCAACACCTTCCTCGTCCCCAAGGGCATCAAGAAGGCTGCATGTCCCAATTTTCAACGATTTCTGAATATGGCTTATCGAAGGGGAGCATTTGTAATTTAGAGTGGTCGCCACTCTATCTTTTTGGTAATATTTAAACTTGAGATCTGTTGTTCAGTTTTATAAATTTTCAATTTTGTTTCATAATGTTTTTGCCTTTACTGAGTGAAAATCTTGCGCACGCCACGGACCGTCAACTAGCTATAAAAGATCCTCTGGAATATCCAGCACCTGGGGTGAGCATGTGCACGGGCTTCATTCTCAGATGAAGAATGATTGTCAACTGCTAAATAAAATTTAGACCAAAAAACGAAGAATGGAACTCTTTGGAAGGAATAAAATTTAAATTTAAAATAACAAAAATAACTCTTAACCAGCAGATGATTGCAGCATATAAGTGTTGGCCCAGAGGCCTTCCACTCTAGTTTTGATGATGATTAACTCATGTAGTTATGTGTACTAATAATCTTGTGATTTTAGTTTCAGATCATTAACCAAGATATTATTTTGTGATTAGCTTCAACAAGATGATTTGGAAGTTATTCACATGGTGATTCAAGAGCCTGAGCGTCAATATCATATATAGCACTCATTGGAGTCTAGCTCGGTGGATCACCGAGTTTTGGATCGAGTCGGCTTGGAGACGGCGCTCTACAAGAAGACCTCGGTACCTAGTTTAGTTTATGTTTTAGATCCATGTGTAAAGATTAGAATAGTATGATATGCTCAAGTTCACAATACACACACGTTTTATGTTTTGAATATTGGTTTTCGGTTTTTCCGTTCTTGATTTAACCGATCTTGGTTTCATGAATTGATAGATCAAAACAAGTTTAAATGGTTTTATGTATAGTAGATTCATTCTATATACATGCATGCTTAACTTCCTAGACAAACTTAGTTTTGACTTACTTTTTTATATGTTTTATGTTTTGGTATTTTTAACAAAACATATTTTTGGAATTAAAGTCAAAAATATGAATATATATATATATATATGTTTCTTGTATATTGGATTATATCCATATGCAACATGCTTCAAAGTGTTTAAGTATCATGTTTTTGTATTTGGATGTGTTTTGGAAAAAACGGATTTCCATTTGAAAAATCCAAGTTTGGTAAAATACAGGTTTTGATTTTTTGGCAAAATTTGTAAGACACAAAAATGGTTCATAATGTTTGAAATTTGTGTTGAAATTTTTAACACAAGTTTATATTTCAATGAAAAATGAGAAAACTATTTTTGTGGATTTTTAGAGGTTTTATGAGAATTTATTGGATAATGAAAACCTATGTTTTCTGACCTGAACTGCTGCTGCCAGGCTAGGTCGGTCGACCGGACGGTCGACCGGACGGTCGACCGGACCAAGTAGCCAGTGGACCATAGCGGTCGACTGACGTGCACGGATACGTGCACGCTGGCTTACCCATAAGCCGGTCGACCGCACGGTCGACCGACTGAGAGCAGGTTGCTCTCGGGTTGCACCCGGTCGACCGAGCGGTCGACCGTACAGAGAGTCGTTGCTCTCTGTATCTGGGTCCGGTCAACCGCGCGGTCGACCGGTAGCTGCCAGCGGTCAAATGTGACCGTTGGCCGGTCGACCGACCAGTCGACCGGTAGTTCATTTTTGGCAGAATCTGCTGCCAACGGCTAGTTTTAAAAAGGGGCTATAAATACCCCATTGGAAAGAGTTTTTCTCTAAGAATTTTTTGGATGAATTTTCTGAGCCTTCTCTAGTGTTTTCACAGCAATCAAAAGAAGTTTTTAGGCTTTAATTGAACAATCTAATTGGTATTTTTGCTAGGGTTTGGAAAATCAAAGAAAAGGGTTTTTGGGAACAGTGTTTGATTAAACTTCTTCATCTTGGTTTCTAGTTTTTCCCAAGGATTTTCTTTGAGATTTTGATTTTCATTCCTTTGGTTTTCTCCACACTTGAGCTACATCTACTATCTCATTCTATAGAATCTTGTGTGGGAAAGAAATTGTTTGTGGTTGTTTGTTAGACCACCAAGTTGTAAACCCCAAAATTTGCTTGGCTTTGCGCCTTTCCCTCATTATGTTGAGGAGGTTGTGCAAGTGGGTTGTATCCCTCAAGTTGTGAGGTGATTCTTGTGTTGCTTTGTGCTAATCCCTCAAGTTGTGAGGTGATTGTTTGTTGGCTTGGTGTTGTGCCTCAAGGAGGAGGTTGTGTTTGTAAAGAGAGGAGTTGGGTACTCCTTGTAATTGTTATTGCCCCAAATCTTCGGTGGAGGTTCCCTTTGTGGGAGTCCTTTATGGACAAGCTAGTGGAGTTGAAATCCTTCTGTGTGAAGGCGGGGATGTAGAGCTGGGTGCTCGAACCTCGAAACATATCTTGTTGTTTGCGCTTGATCCCTTGACTCTTACTTTATCTCTCTCTCTCTCTTTACTTTGTGCCTTGCATCATTTCACATTGATCATTCATACTTATATGCTTGGCTTGGTTGTGTGTGCATCACTTGCTGCTTGCATCTTGTGTAATTGCAATTAGTTCTTAAATTCCGCATTTAGTTCACTAGATTAGCATTATCACCTATTCACCCCCCTCTAGGTGATTTCAATTGGTATCAGAGCCTACGCTCCTGATATTTAGGTTTAACCACCTAGGAGTGTGATCTTGGTTTGCTAATCTTCATTTGCATTTTCATTTGCACACATTTAGTTTGCACTCATGGATAGCCCTCCTATGTTTGATTTTTTTTAGACATGATATTTGGAAGGCCAAGATGAGTAGTCATTTGAAAACCTTAGGACATAAAGTTTATCAAGCCACTACTAAAGAATTCAACCCCAATGATTGCAAGCATAGAAAGGCCAATGTATTAGCCCTCAAAACACTTAGAGCATCTCTTAATAAAAATCTTTTACATGTGTTTGCTCATTATGATTCGGCTTTTGCAGTTTGGAGTATTTGACTTCTCCCGAGCTTCCAAGAATTATTAACAAGATGAGGAGATCTAGGAGAGACATGTCCGACGAGCATTGCCTCATGGTCCAAGGGAAGGACTCCCTTGAGGTACACTCAGAATCTCAACTAGATGATTGCTCTAGTTCATATTGCTATGGATGTTTAGAAGTTCAAACTTTAAATATGGAACTTGCTCAAAAGCTTGAAAATTTTATGGAAAAACATGATTTGTTGAAAAAGAACAATTTTGAACTAAAAGAAGAATTAAAGGATTTGTGTTCAAGTTTTGAATTGGTTTTGCAAGAGAAGGAAGAGATTACTAGTGAACGTGACTCACTAAGATCTCAACTAGACCTTGCCCTAAAAGAGATTGATGTTTTGAAAAGCAAAAATGATTGTGATGATATTTTGAAGAACAATGAAGTTTTATCTTCAAAATTGGATTTTGTTTTAAAAGATAACCTTACTTTGAAAAATGAAATTGATTTCATTACAAAAGAACTAGATTTTGTTTTAAATAAAAATAAATCTTTGCAAAATGATTTAGATTCTCATGTTTGCCATGCTAGTGTAGCTTCACCTAGCACATCTTTTGCATGCTTGATTTGTTACATACATTGCATTTATATTGTCACTTTACCACACTTGTTAGCTAATAAATTATATTAATAAGTTGTCTTTTTCTTTGCTAAATGTAGGCCCAAGTGCTCAAAGAAAGAAAAGAGAAACAAGCCCAAAAGCCCACAAAATTCTGAATTAATTCAGAATAAATTCGAAATGAAGAAATCAGGGCTAAATATAGGCATATCAAGAGGTTGAGAAAAATCCTCCTGAATCGAGCGATTGAAGCCAGAGAATCAAGGCTGTTTCGTCAACATTTTGGAGCAGAAACCAGAAAACCAGCAGCAGATACGAGCTAAACAGAAAATCAGGAAGTCCCCCCTTTTGGTGTGGCCACCTGGCCACACCAGGGCCGCGGAAACGCGGCCTAAGCCGCGTTTCCGCGGCCTACCTGATTCAGTTAGGGAAGCGTTTGCTCCCCTAATCTTCCCGGGATCCTATCCTTTAGGTTTTTGCCTATAATAACGGGTTTCAGCAGGGAAAAATGCAGCGAAGACTAGGATTAAGTTTTGTGTTTATTTTTTTAGGATTTAGGCTCTGTGTTAGCTAGAACAAAGTTGTAATTTTGTTGTTTACTTTGTAGTCCAGTCTAAAAACTTGTGAGAGAGAGGACTGAGAGCTTGTACTTGAAGATTGAGTGACAGCAATACAAGAATCAAGCCACATTTCCTTCCACTCGTGTTTCGGTATGTCGTGCATTATTTTGCTTTCTTCTTCGTTTTCTATGGATAACTAAACGATTTTCTGGGCTCGCTATCGAACTCTCTTTTACTCTCCTTCTCTCAAGCTTTTAAAAGAAAAAGACCCGATGACTCATATGAATGCCTTACTTAAAAGTCTTTCTTTTTGAAAGTGTTCTTGAAGGCACATGAGGATGGGTTTGGATTGTTGAATTCTCACTTCTTTCATAAATACCTCTTGAGTTGTTTTTACTTCATTCTTGCTTCTTCGCGCTTGATGTTTTAATATTCAACTCTCACGATTTCTTGAAGAAAAGATTCAACTCTTCTAACTATCGTATGTGCTTTACTTAAAGCTTTCTAAAAATCAACTTTAAGTTTTGCAAATGATCACTCGAGGGACTTAACATTTTAAGAGAAGAATGAACAATTGAGTAGTGAGATAGTGAGCCCAGATTTGCTTTCTTATTATAAAAACAACCAAAACAATTCTCAAGCTTTCTAAATCACCTTCTCCAAAACCTTTTCTAGAAGTTGCAATTTTTCTTTTCATCATCTCTTTCTTTCCATTTTCTTTTTCATAAAAAACGAATACAATTTCTTGTTTTAAAACGATTCACCGAAAAGCTTCCATCGCATCCCTCCTTGTGGATACGACCCGTTAGCCACAAGCTACACGGTATATTCTTAACTCCTTGATTGTTTCTTTATTTTAGCAATCAATTTTTGGCGCCGTTGCCAGGGAGGGAACGGTGTAGTTGTTTTAACAAGTTTTGTGTGTTTGTTTCAGGGACTTGAAGATCAAGATCTAGCATTCAAGCTTTGCCAAGAAGACTTGCAAATTCTGTGCCCCTACTCTCGAAAGTAGGAAACAGAATTTCAAGAAATTGCTTTGCAAAATCTGAAAAAATTCATTGGACTACTTAAAACTTTGTTTTGCAGGACATATTGCTCGCAAAAATTTCAGTTTTTATATGTCATATTGGTGCTATTTCTGCTATCCAACATCCCTGTTTTAAATCAACAGTAAAACACTTGTTACAAAGTTAAAAATTGATTAGACATTTGCATTCTAGGCACGAGTATTTTCAATTCCTTTATTTTACTGTTGAAGAGTGCTGGAGCAAGGTATGTACGCATTGCATTCAGAATAGGACTCAATTCTTGGTTGATTTATATCGCTTTGAGTGAATCTTATTTTGTACACTTCACAAATTGATTTTAAGGGCAACACCCAACAACAAGATAAGGTGGGGATTTAATAACCCTTCCTTGGCCCAAAAATCAGACTCCAAGCACTCACAAACCTAAGCCTAAGTAAAATCTGATAGACGTTGGCCTTAGGGACATCTCGAACTCACTAGGAGATTATCCTAAAGAGGGAAGGTGTTAGAAATTGACTCCTGCCAAATCAGTGTCAAGGAAGGGGATTGAGGGCTGAAAGCCCGAAGATTGGTGGTTATTTAATTAAGGAACGTCTTTGACGGAAAACCTCCCACCAATCTTGCCCTGACCTGGCTGATTAGCTTGTGGTCAAAGTCTACATTCAACCTCTTGTGGACAATCAACCAGTTAGGAGTTGCCTAGGTCCAGGTTACCTTAGACTAGGCTTGGTTGATTTCTATTGTTGACTGTTGTTTGAACTTGTTGTGATTGTGTTTGTGTATGCAAGTGTGGTCGAGAGACCCTAATTCGTCTAGGTTGACTAGAAACACATCACCACCTAAGTTTGAACCAAGAGCAGATCCGGTAATGGCTCAATCAACATCACTGCAGGATAGGTTCTACCCCATTAGGACCGCACTTCCATCTTGCATTTCACTTCCATCGGTTGGTGAATACAATTTCGAGCTCAAGCCTCAATTCATCAACACACTCCCCAAGTTTCATGGCCTAGATTCTGAAGATGCCTACTTCTTCATAAGAGAATTTGAGGAAGTATGTCTAATGATGAAAATCCCACACCTTGTAGACAATGCTATTAGGTTGAGATTTATCCCTTTTGCACTTAAGGACCTAGCAAAGAAGTGGCTCTACAGCTTAGCAGCCGGTTCCATCACGTCTTGGGATGGTTTCATCAAGGTTTTCTTGAAGAAATTCTATCCTATCCATAAAACCGCTCTCATTAGGAAGACGATCATGCAATTCAAGCAAGAACCTAGTGAACCTTTCTGGAGGTACTTTGAACGCTTTAAGGACCTCCTTATCCAATGTCCACACCATGGAATAGAGAAATGGCGACAATGCCAAATTCTCTATGACGATTTAGACTATTCCACCAAAACCCTCTTAGAAAGTATGTGCCAAGGGGGTTCTTGCAGAAAGATGAAGATGAATGATGGGATTTGTATGAAAATTTGGCTGAGAAGACCATCCAATGGGAATCTGCTAGTGAGACCTCTAGGAATCCTAACTCCATCTCTTCAAAAGGAGGTCTCCATTCCATCGAATCGTCTATCGCTAATGAGGCTAAGTTAGCTAATTTAGCTAGAAGACTGGAAGCTCTAGAAACGAAAGAACCAAGTCCAGTCAATCAAGTCAGCCCGAACCAATTTCCACCCCCGGGTTGCACTTACTGTCAAGCCATGAATCATGTGTTCGAGGAGTGCCCAGTGTTTCAGGCTCAACAATCCTACCATGAACCGATGAATGCGGCCTTTTCAAGGCCGAACAACAATCCTTACGCACCAACGTACAATCCCGACTGGAGAAATTACCCTAATTTCTCATGGAGCCAAAACAACAATGACCATTCACGATCCAATCATGCTAGCCACTTCCATCATGGTAATAATTCTTCCAATTATCAACCCAACTTCTCCAATTTTCATAATAATTCTCCCAATCATCCACCCAACTTTCCGAATTATCAACAAAACTTTCCCAACCAAGCTCAACAATTGTAACGCCCCGATCCGACGGGTACGGAGACGTTACTGCGACGTATATACGCAGGTCAGAAATACCCTCTCGTATATACGCTAAGCATCAGTACAGGCAAGAATCAGAGTACGGAAGCGAGTGGTGCATTATACATTCTAACATATGAGTACAATTATAAAGTTATCACCAGAGGCGACAAATATTACAAGAATATTACATCACTGATAGGCGCAAATGCGAGAATACAAAGAGATGTACATGTATGAACAGTATAAGGCATTCACGAGTTTACAAAAGGAAAACTCGAGAGGCGCACAGGGGGCCTGGAAGGATAGAGCTTCAAATGGTCTGCTGGAGATCCAAGCTACCGCAGCACCTCTCTGGTCAGCAACAAAGAGAATCCCCTAGCCCCAAGCTCCAGAACCTGGACATGAGGATCCAGAGGAGTCAGAACTCCCCAGGCGAGTGGTGATGCAAAAGCCAGGTGGCGAGCATAGGTAAACACAAGTGTACCGATAAATCTGGATCATAAACATGAAAACCGTGCCGTAGGCACAAGCATGTAGGAGCAAGTAGATATACAATAATTGATGTGAAGCAGGGAACATGTATGATATAAGATGATAACAGTAGGAGAGTGGTGGAATAGAATATAAGTGGAAAGGCAAGACATGAACAGGTATAATATAATAATCATAAATCTGGAAATCCGAAGTAAAACCTGGCGAATGCAATTGTGGCGAAACAAGTGGTATAACCAAGTTGTAGGACAACATAACAAGTTATCATCTTGGCATTTTATTATTATTACTCGTCCGACCCATATATCTTGGTATGTGTCCTGGTGTACATCTCAACACACATACATCCATATATAAGTAAGTCGAGGCTGGTTCTTGGAAGCTGATGAAGAACTGATAGCTTATACTTATAGTAGTTCCCGTCCGCCCGGGACACAGCCATTGGGGGCCTTAAATTCCCCTAACACGCATCTTCTGGGGGCCTGAAATCCCCCTAACACGAATCGTCAGTTTTGGTATTCCACTACTATAAGCAAGGCACTATACCGGCATCCATCACTTCCTCCCATTCCCCGTGCAAGTTATCCTTTTTATGGCTTATTAACATAATTATCAGATTACGGGAATGAGTAGGATCATAACTGGTCATAACAGAAGTACATAACAAGCATAACAGGAGTTCATAACAAGAGATCAAGTTCTACATTCCCGTAATGTGATAATCATGAGTAGAGAGTTAATCATAACAGGTATCAGATTTTAATCATGACAGTGACAAGTGATCGGGTAGGTGACAGGTTATAAGTCATGTCATAATAAGGAACAAGTGTCAAGTAGCAGCATATCAGGTGTCATGTGTTATATGCCTTGGAGGTGATATTAGACATGTGGCAAGTCATATCATGACAGGTGACAAGTGATAAGAGATAACATAGCAGGAACATGCATCAAGCAGTAACATGTTAGGTGATACATAATGCCAATACAAGTCGACCCGACGAAGCGGGGAAAATCGAATAGAGGCGAGAACACTCGCCTAAATCTTTTAGAAACACAGTGAAATACCCGATCTCTGGAATCCAGGAAATGAACGCGTCAACGCGTTTAAAGGGAAAGTGATAGAGAGAGGAGAAAATCAAGAGAGGGAAAGAGAATGAGAGAGAGAGGAGAGAGAATGAACCAAGAGGAGAGAGAATGGAGACGCGGGAAAAGCAGACGCGAGAAATAGCAGACGCGAGAAATAGCAGACGCGGGAAATAGCGTTGCAGGAATGTCACAAACGCGGGGTTCGAGACCCGCGTTCTAGCAAGGACACGAGGAGAACGCAGACGCAAGCATGAACTCTGCGTCGCGTTGATATAAGAAAGCGAAGGTCGCGTTAAATAACTATTTGGACGCAGGGGTAAAATTCACGTCTAGAAATCAACAGAAAGAAAGAGAGAGACAGGGAAAGAGGGGGAGTGAGTCGCAGGGAAAGAGTGAGGGAAATCAGAGAAGAAAAGGAAATGAAAAGGAAAGGAAAAGAAAGAAAGAAGGAAAAGAAAGAAAGAAGGAAAGGAAAGAATGAAAAGGGAAAGGGAGGATGGCCGGCAGTCACCGGCGGCGGTCGGAGATGGCCGGAAGTGGCCGGAGATGGCCGGAAAAGGTGGCCAAAGCTCCAAGCCCAAATCAATGGTGGAGTGCAAGTGTAGTTGAAAATGAAAAATTAGAGTTTTGCAAAAGGAGTTTCGGAGAGCGATGCAATAGCTCGTCGGAAAGAGCACGACGAGGAGAGGAAGATGGCATGATCGTTGGTGGTTATGGTGGTGTAGATAGTGGTGGAAATGAGGAAGAAGGTAATGGTGATAATGGGTTTCTTCGTGAAGAAGGAGAAAAAGAAGGAGGAGAGAGTGGTGGAAAAGAGTTGCTTGATCTTGATAAAATGGAGAAGGAGATGGGGGGAGAATGGTGGAGGACTTGGTGGAGGAATGGTGGTGGAAATGGAGGAGTGGTGGCCGGCCAAGGGGAGTTTGGGTTGCTGTTTTCGTTTGCTGGAAAGAAGGAGAAGGAAGGGAAATATGAAAGAGAGAGAAAGAAGGAAAGGTGGGGTATATATATATATAAGGGAATAAATGATTACAAGTTTGACTTTGGAATACCTTTTATATAATGAGACTTATGTCTCATGCCAATTGCTGCGTCCACCTGAGAAGAAATCCGCGTCTGGGCCAAATGAACTGGACGCGGAGAAAAATCCGCTTCCAGGAGAATAAACGCGAGTTTTGCGTTTGCCAGAAAAAGACAAAAAGGCATGGTGATTTGATCTGGGTTGAATTTGCACATAAGCATTAAATACAGTATGGAGAGCACCTCACTGCATTAAATGTTGAATCTAGGTAGGTGAAACTCGCGTCTAGAGAGGAGAGAGGAAATAAAATATCTGGATAAAATTCCGGTATCTGGGAAAATACCGAAAATTCCGGAAAAGTCCAAAAAATAAAGTAGCTTGGAAAGCTTCCCAAAAATTCTCAAAAATTCTCAAAAATAATAAATATTATAAAAATTTTTTGGAGAAATCGGTTTTCAGAAATTCAATCTCATTTTCAAAATAAAAATCATAAAGTCAACCGTCAATACCGCTCTACACCGGGTTGGCCGGATTTTTGATAAAATCTGAAAAATCCCAGAAAATGCCTGAAAGGAGAAAATATAATTCTAAGAAGTAATATGAAAGCGGAATTTAGAAATTTGATTCTAATTATAAACTAAAATTCCTGGAATCAACCAGTGATACTGGCCGACACCAAATCTAGTGAAATTTTGATAAATTTAGAAAAATCTCAGAAAAAGTATTTAGTTAGAAAATATGATTTTAAGAAGTTATGGGAAAACCGTTTTTAAAATTTAACTCCGTTTGTAAATTAAAAATCTGAGAATCGGTCAGTGGTACTGGTCGACACCGGTTTTGAAGATTTTCAATTTAATTCAGGAAAATTTCAGAAAATCATGAAAAATCTAAAATATTGGAAAATGATGTTTGAAACTGAAATCGGTCAAATCTGATTACCAGAAAGACTAAATTGAGCAATAACCTGAGATCGGGTCCCCGGTTCAGACTAGGCTGAATCCGAGTCCACGAATTCGGATCCAAGATAAAACGATCATATAATACAAAACAAATACATGAAGTAAATCAAAAAATATGATCGAGAAATCTGAATACGCAACTAAGTACGTATTCCGAGAGTGGGGTGTTACAACAATCCTCCTTCCAGAATCCTCAATTAGAAAGGAGAATGACTGACTTTGAAAGAAACATGGAGAGATATATGAAAAACCAAGACTCTCTCATGAAAAACATTCAGAGGTTAGAGGTTAAAATGAGTCAACTATGCAACCCACAGAATGAGAGATAAAAGGGTACCTTGCCTAGTCAGCCAGTCACCAATCCGAGGAATTCCCAACAAGCTCATTTGGCTGAGGATCAATGTAATGCTGTGCATACATTGAGGTCAGGAAAGAAAGTTGATAACCAAGTGTCAACACCCACCAATCCTGTTCAGCACAACCACAATCAAGCTTCCACCTCATCTAATCCAATTTCTTCCAATTCTGACGAGTCTGAAAAAGACAAGTCAGCCAGCCAAGTGCACCAGCCTATAGTACCATTTCCTAATAGGTTGAAAAACAACAAGCAAAATCCGCACATGGACAAGATAATCGAGATGTTTAACGAAGTGAAGATAAATGTGCCACTTCTTGATGCCATCCAACAAGTTCCTTCCTATGCTAAGTTTCTTAAGGACATGTGCACCAAGAAGAGAAAAACTAATGTTCCAAAGAAGGTCTTCTTAGCCACTAATATTAGTGAGCTATTATCAGGTACTATCCCTGTCAAGTACAAGGATCCAGGTAGTCCCACCATTGCCTGCACAATAGGACAAGCTGAGATTAGTCGTGCACTTCTTGACTTGGGGGCAAGTATCAACTTGCTTCCATTCTCTGTTTATCAACAACTCGGGTTGGGTGACCTTAGTCCAACTCGAGTCACCATCCAACTGGCCGACCGTTCTGTTAAAGTTTCAAAAGGAAAAATTAATGATGTCCTGATCCGGGTAGGAGAGTTCATATACCCTGTCGATTTCATAGTTCTGGAGACACAACCTGTGTCCAACTCTAATCGTAGGGCTCAAACTCCTGTCATCCTAGGTCGACCATTCCTTGCTACTGCTAATGCCATCATCAATTGTAGGAATGGGTCTATGAGGTTAACCTTTGGGGACATGACTAGAGAAGTCAATGTCTTCAATCTAGGAAAACAACCCCACGATATCGATGACCAAACATTTGAAGTCAACCTAATTGAGAACTTGACAAGTGAACACGAAGGAGAATTGGAATCAGAACTGGAGAGTGACTTCAGGTTAGAGTCTGATGACTTTAATCTTGATCAGGTTGTAGATTCTGCTGTGAATTGGGCCTCAAACCCCATTTCACCAACAATAGAGCCAACAGATTTGACTAGTCCTTCTAGTGAGCCTTCCTCTTCCTTAGAATTGAAAGCCCTACCTGCGCATCTCAAGTACGCCTATCTAGGCGAACAAGAGACCTTTCCTGTCATCATTGCCTCCCATTTAAATGACGGGGAAGAAGAAGATCTAAAAGCTATTCTAAGAAAACATAGGGAAGCCATTGGGTGGACTATGACTGATATCAAGGGATTAAGTTCAACCATCGTTCAACATCGCATTCATCTCAATGAAGACGCCACACCCAAAAGAGACCCGTAGCGTAGGTTAAACCCTATAATGCAAGAGGCTGTTCATGCTAAAATCATAAAACTCTTAGACAATGGGATAATTTATCCCATTTCTGATAGCCAATGGGTCAGTCCTGTCCACGCGGTCCCAAAGAAATCTGGTTTCACCGTAGTGGAAAACGAGAACAAAGAGTTGGTTCAAACTCGACTTCCCATGAAGATTCGAGTTTGCATTGACTATAGGAAACTAAATGCTGCAACTCGTAAGGACCATTTTCCACTTCCCTTCATTGATCAAATGCTTGAACGTTTGGCGGGTCACGAGTATTACTGTTTCTTGGATGGTTAACTCGGGCTATAACCAGATCCCTATCGCTCCTGAGGACCAAGAAAAGACTACGTTCACATGTCCATTTGGAACATTTGCTTATCGTCGAATGCCCTTTGGCTTATGCAATGCCCCAGCAACATTTCAACGTTGCATGTTGAGTCTTTTCTCTGATATGGTAGAACGCTTCTTAGAAATCTTCATGGATGATTTCTCCATCTACGGAGATTCATTCACTCAATGTCTCCACCATCTAGAACTCGTCCTCCAACGTTGTGTTGAAAAAAATTTGACACTGAACTGGGAGAAATGCCACTTCATGGTAAAATATGGAATTATCTTGGGTCATGAAATCTCCAAGAAAGGAATTGAAGTGGATAAAACCAAAATCGAGGTTATTGCTAAGCTTCCCATGCCCAAATGCGTTAAGGACATTAGATCCTTTTTAGGACACGCTGATTTTTACCGACGATTTATCAAGGATTTTAGCAAAATTGCTAGGCCCTTGACTAATCTGTTAGCTAAGGATGTGTCCTTCACTTTCGATGTTGAATGCATAAATTCTTGGGAGAAGCTTAAGAGAGAGCTTATTTCTGCACCAATCATATCTGCACCGGATTGGTCTAAGCCGTTTGAGATCATGTGCGATGCTTCCGATTTTGCCTTAGGCGCTGTCCTAGGACAACGCATTGATAACAAGCAGCATGTGATCTACTACTCTAGTAGGACTCTCAACGATGCTCAAATGAACTACACTACGACCGAGAAGGAATTCTTGGCAGTAGTGTTTGCCTTAGAGAAGTTTCGTCCCTACCTACTAGGGTCCAAAACCATCGTTTTCACCAATCATTCTGCGGTTACGTACCTCATGATGAAGAAGGATGCCAAGGCCCGACTCATTCGTTAGATCCTCCTTCTTCAAGAATTCGATCTTGAGATTCGAGATAAGAAAGGCGTAGAAAATGTCGTTGCTGACCACCTCTCACGAATCCCTAATTCTCCATGCAACGAATTACCCATCAATGAGGATTTTCCTGATGAACATCTCGTAGCTATCTCTAGGGAACCTTGGTTAGCTGATATAGTGAATTACTTAGTCACAAACCAAACTCCGTCTCATTGGTCCAAAAACGATGTGCACCGGTTCTTGTCCCAAGTCCGGTATTTCTTTTGGGAGGAACCGTATCTTTTTAAGTACTGTTCTGATCAAATTATTAGGAGATGCATTCCCGATGAGGAGGTTAAGAGTGTTTTATCCTTCTGTCACGAACTTGCATGCGGTGGACACTTTGGTCCCCGCAAGAATGCTGAAAAGGTGCTACAAAGTGGGTTTTATTGGCCCACTCTGTTCAAGGATGCTTATGAATTCTGCAAGACGTGCCCTAGATGCCAAATGGTAGGAAGGATCTCACACCGAAATATGATACCCCTCAACCCAATTCTAAAAATAGAACTCTTTGATGTTTGGGGCATCGACTTTATGGGTCCATTTCTTAATTCATTTGGGAACCAATACATATTGGTTGCTGTGGATTACGTGTCCAAATGGGTAGAAGCCATTCCTTGTAAAACTAATGATAACAAAGTTGTCATAAAGTTTTTGAAATAGATCATTTTTTCCCGCTTCAGAACCCCTCGTGCTATCATCAGTGATAATGACACTCACTTTTGCAATAGATCTTTTGAAGCCCTTATGCGAAAGTATGCCATAACTCACAAGTTGTCCACACCATATCATCCTCAAACCAGTGGGCAAGTTGAGGTTTCAAATAGACAAGTCAAGCTTATATTGGAGAAAACTGTGAACCAAAATCGGAAAGATTGGCCCTTCAAACTTGTAGATGCTCTATGGGCCTACAGGACCGCTTTCAAGACGATTTTAGGAATGTCTCCCTATAGGTTAGTCTATGGCAAACTTTGTCACTTGCCTGTTGAATTAGAGCACCGAGCCTTATGGGCAATCAAGCAATTGAATTTCGACTTGACTAAGGCCAGTGACCTTCGGAAATTACAAATTTTCGAATTGGAGGAGTTGAGAAATGAAGCCTATGAAAATGCTGGGATCACTAAAGAGAGTCAAGATTTTTCATGACAAGAACATCGTAAGAAAAACCTTTGTCCCCGGACAAAAAGTCTTACTCTATAATTCTAGGCTTCATCTTTTTCCAGGAAAATTGAAATCGAGATGGACTGGGCCATTCGTTGTAAAAACCGTGTTTCCACACGGTGCAGTTGAGATCAGTGACCCCAAGAATGGAAATGACTTTAAGGTAAATGGTTAACGCCTTAAACCTTTCTTGGAATTAGTACCGGTAGATGAAACGGTAATGGGTCTTTTTGACCCAGTGTATCGGTAACTTTCCTCCTTTTCATTTTATTTCATGCACTTATACATTTCTTTCATACATTGGGGACAATGCATGAGATAAGTGTGGGGGAGGGTTCTAACATGACTGATATAAAAATAAAAAAATGGATATATAAAAAAAAGCTTTTTTGAAAGGGTAGACAATATTTTGATATATTTTTTGTAAGCATTTAAGTCAATTTTAAGGAATAGGAGAATCATAATTAGGATTTCTTACACTTGGTTAAAATAAGATAACTTGTTTGATTTTTAGTGTCAGGAAGAAAATTTGGGAAAGCAATTTAGTCTTGATATTTACCTTGATGACATATGCACACAAAATACACTTACACACTTAGGGTTTAAAAACAGAGACTCTTATGCCTTATAAAAAATTATACAAAAAAAAACAAGTCTAATTATTGATTAGCTAGGTGCTTTGGCCTAAGCAAGCCTTAGTATTTATGCAAAAGATAATTAGATGAGTTTGAAAAAAAAATGTGTATCCTCTGATTAAGCTGGGTATTTATGCCTCATGAAGCATAAGTATTCATGCCTAAAAGGGGTACATCGTATAAATAAAAACCTTGGTTTTGTGGCCTTATCTGCTCGAGTGTTTAAGTCCTTAGGGGTGTTTTCTCACCTGGTGCCCTAAAACTGTCCGGTTTGGGTGTCACCGACTGAATGCTTGTTACATGGGCAGATTAGAAAGCCTAATGAAATTGAGGAATAAATTTCACAAAAAAATAAATAAATATAAGGCATAGGAGTTAATATTGAAGAACCCTTAGTGAACTTCACAGTCACGATGGTGCATACGACTCAGGATAAATTAATAGACTAGATGAGAAGTACAATTTGACTCCTTACTTTAATTGATGACATATTTTTGAATAGAGACTAAGTTTAGGAATGATAAATTTGATATTCCTATAACTTATAGATTACTTAAACTCTTACAAATATACTTCAAATATTTTCTCCTTCCAAAAAAAAAATGCTTTTCGAAAATACTAACTTTTTTCTCTTTCTTTTTGGATTTTGTGGGTGTAATCCGCAAAAACCCTCATGAGACAAAACTCGTCCTCTAGGAGTAACTTAGAGGTTTAACGGCTTGTTGCACATGCTCAGTGCAATCGAGTGACCTGCGAAAGTGGTCTAATAATTGATTCGAGCTAGTCTGATGTTTTGCTCGAGGGCGAGCAAAAGATAAGTGTGGGGGTGTGATTTGTCACATACATTGCATTTATATTGTCACTTTACCACACTTGTTAGCTAATAAATTATATTAATAAGTTGTCTTTTTATTTGCTAAATGTAGGCCCAAGTGCTCAAAGAAAGAAAAGAGAAACAAGCCCAAAAGCCCACCAAATTATGAATTAATTCAGAATAAATTCGAAATGAAGAAATCAGGGCTAAATATAGGCATATCAAGAGGTTGAGAAAAATCCTCCCTGAATCGAGCGGTTGAAGCCAGAGAATCAAGGCTGTTTCGTTAACATTTTGGAGCAGAAACCAGAAAACCAGCAGCAGATACGAGCTAAACAGAAAACCTGGAAGTCCCCCCTTTTGATGTGGCCACCTGGCCACACCAGGGCCGCGGAGGGCCGCGTTTCCGCGGCCTACCTGATTCAGTTGGGGGAGCGTTTGCTCCCCCAATCTTCCCGAGATCCTATCCATTAGGTTTTTGCCTATAAAAACGGGTTTCAGCAGGGAAAAATGCAGCGAAGACTAGGATTAAGTTTTGTATTTATTTTCTTAAGATTTAGGCTCTGTGTTAGCTAGAACAAAAGTTGTAATTTTATTGTTTACTTTGTAGTCCAGTCTAAAAACTTGTGAGAGAGAGGGCTGAGGCTTGTACTTGAAGATTGAAGTGATAGCAATACAAGAATCAAGCCACATTTCCTTCCACTCATGTTTCGGTATGTCGTGCATTATTTTGCTTTCTTTTTCATTTTCTATGGATAACTAAACGATTTTCTGGGCTCGCTATCGAACTCTCTTTTACTCTCCTTCTCTCAAGCTTTTAAAAGAAAAAGACCCGATGACTCATATGAATGCCTTACTTAAAAGCCTTTCTTTTTGAAAGTGTTCTTGAAAGCACATGAGGATGGGTTTGGATTGTTGAATTCTCACTTCTTTCATGAATACCTCTTGAGTTGTTTTTACTTCATTCTTGCTTCTTCGCGCTTGATGTTTTAATATTCAACTCTCACGATTTCTTGAAGAAAAGATTCAACTCTTCTAACCATCGTATGTGCTTTACTTAAAGCTTTCTAAAAATCAACTTTAAGTTTTACAAATGATCACTCGAGGGACTTAACATTTTAAGAGAAGAATGAACAATTGAGTAGTGAGATAGTGAGCCCAGATTTGCTTTCTTATTATAAAAACAACCAAAACAATTCTCAAGCTTTCTAAATCACCTTCTTCAAAACCTTTTCTGCAAGTTGCAAATTTTCTTTTCATCATCTCTTTCTTTCCATTTTCTTTTTCATAAAAAACGAACACAATTTCTTGTTTTAAAACGATTCACCGAAAAGCTTCCATCGCATCCCTCCTTGTGGACACGACCCGTTAGCCACAAGCTACACGGTATATTCTTAACTCATTGATTGTTTCTTTATTTTAGCAATCAATGCTCCACTTTATCTTCTAGTATTGAAAATGATATAAATATTTTGAAGAAAAGTGTTGATTGTTTGGGCTCCACTTTGAGCCAATGTGCTTTGGATCATACACGCTTGGAATCCTTGATTCGTAAGAAACAAGTTCCATCTTTGCATGCACACCCATCACGGCATACACATGCTTCCCACGGTCACCACCATCACATGTATGCTCATGTGTACATTTGTACACATTGTGGTCGTAAGGGCCACCTTGCTAGATTTTGCTATGATCGCTTACATGATGAAAATTTAGCAACTAATTTTGTTTGGGTTAGAAAAGATACTAACCCCGTGGACCCAAAAGAAAATGGGTACCAAAGATCACCCCTTTGATTTTTGATGTAGATGTGGGCTCTCGCATCACGTGAGAGTATTGGTGACTTGAGGTGGATGCGTTCCAAGCTTAAAGAGAACTATTTTTGGATGCATCACTTTCAAGGAAGGTTTGGTGGGAGGACCACCTTGGTTTGGAGAACTTGAGAGGTGCCTTCATCGGTTTTGGTATCTATCTCTAACTCCCATTTATATTTATATGCTTTTCATGTTCATCTATTCATAGCATGTCATGTTTTATTGTTCATTATGCTTATGTCATGTTGATTAGATTAGTGTTATCATGTTTAGTTACTTGAGACACCCATGTTTTATATGGATCTATATTTAGTGTTCTCACCTTATTTAAACTAATATGTATGCCCTAAATCCAATGTACATGCATATACATAATGATCATATAGATGTTTATGATTTTTGTTTTGTTGAATCATGTTTTGATTAGTATGTTAAATGCCATGTATTAGACCATTGACATGCATGTGTAGCTTATGAGATCACCCATGCTTATATGGACCCATTTGTTGTGTTCTCACCATTCGTTTAGCTATTATGTATATCATGATTCTAATAGCATGTGGATTTACATAATGATTATTTTTATGTCTATCATGTTGATTTATGTGTCATTTTATGCTTCATGATTTGAATATATGTTTAGATGTTAGTTTTCATGAAAACTAGGATTCATACTTGTACATAGAATGGGCCACAAGTAAATCTTTTTATGTTTGTGCTTGAATGCCCATTTGTACCCATTAGATGTGCTAGTATAGTCTAGTTTTGATGATTCATGCATTTTAAACTTGTATTCCCATTTTGGATATGTTTTTATGATCATATGTTTGACTTCATGTATATGTCCATCTTGTCTAAACTATTGATTATACATATACATCCTTTGAGCCACGTGCCATAATGCATATACATTTGTGGACTCGTTATGTTTTGGATATGTATGTATACTTTAGTTTATACTTGACATACTTATGCCTTGAAGAAATCGTGTTTCATGTTTTTAAGGAATTTCAATTGAGCTTAATTGAATATTTTCATGATTGTGTGTTTCACATTACACTTGTTCACTCACTTTATTCTGTTTCTCATGATTGTGTTTTCATGAGTATGATATGGGCTTTATGGACTTTGAGTTTTTAGTGATCATGTGATTTACATGTGTTTCATGAAAAACAATTTTGTTTTATTCCTTGCTTGAAGGATTTCGTACTAGTTTAAAAGTTTTTTCATTTAACTAGTTCGTATTCTTCACTATGGTAGAGATTTTCAAACATACTACATTTTCAAACCTATTTTTGAAAACCCCTACCTTCAACGGGTGGTTGGATGGGCGATCATGCTCATGTATGCTTTATAGTGAAAATCATTTTAAAATTGAACATGATTGGGAGGATAGGAATTATGAGATATGCACTTGATCTTATTGTTGTTTCAATTGGTATCATTGGATTCTTTCAATTGGTATCAATATTGACATTTTCTTGTATACTCATATATTTTTATGTATGTATGCTTTCACTTCAAATAGTATCAATTTCGATTGGTATCTAATTTTTCATACATATATATGTTTTATTTGTGCTTACTATATCCTTATATCTTTAAGCACGAATCTTGTTTATGCTAAAGCTTGAACTTTTAATGACTATCATGTTTCAATTGATCAAGTTTTTAATTGATATCCAAATACAAGCTTTTGCATCGGTTTAGTTGGTATTTTATAAAGAGGGAGAAAACTCGTATTTCATCTTTTAATTGGTATTTTGTTTACCATGTGTTTTGCATTCCACTCCCTTACTTTATGATAGAAAATGATTAAAAAAAATTAATATTGATTTTTAATTTGGTATCATATGATTATAGGGAATAATAATTTCAATTGGTATCATATGATTAAAAAGAATAATACTTTATATTGGTATCAAGATTTTTTGTTTACTTATCAATTGGTATCAAGATTTTGTTTTTACTATCAATTGGTTTATGTTTTCATTTTGTTCTAAAAATATTTGTTTGAGATTTGTTTTCAATGCCTCATTTACCTTTCAATTGGTAGGCATTTCTTAAAATGTGTTTATGTTTACTTTCAATTGGTATCAATATGCACTTCATTGACACTTTTTTTTAATTGGTATCATATTTGATTGTACCCCTTATTGACATTGTTTTTGTATTTGACAAAAAGGGGAAGAACATTTTGTTTTATATTCTTTCACATTGTTTTTGTACCCCTTTGTTGATGATTGACAAAAAGGGGGAGAAGAATTTGAGTTTATATGCATGTTTTGTATGCATGTTTTGTTTATCTAGAAACATTGTTTGTTTGTTTATTTATTAGTTTGTTGTTTAATTGTTTAATTAGTATCAAGAGCATTATTTAAGAGCATGTTTATATTGGTATCAAGAGCACGTTTCATGCATGATGCATTTCATATGTTTGGTATCAAGGCCATTATGTTTTAGAAAAAGGATTTATGGTCATGCATCACAATAAATAATAAATATATGTGTTTCATGTTTGTTTATGAGCCTTCATTGCATATTTATTTGCTTATTTATTGGTATACATGAGTTGAGGGGGAGCTTCTTTGAAGCTTAACTTTAATCCATGCATATATAACTCCATGAGTTTTGTCATCATCAAAAAGGGGGAGATTATTGGCCCAGAGGCCTTCCACTCTAGTTTTGATGATGATTAATTCATGTAGTTATGTGTACTAATAATCTTGTGATTTTAGTTTTAGATCATTAACCAAGATATTAGTTGGTGATTAGCTTCAACAAGATGATTTAGAAGCTATTCACATGGTGATTCAAGAGCCCGAGCGTCAAGATCATATATAGCACTCATTGGAGTCTAGCTCGGTGGATCACGGAGTTTTGGATCGAGTTGGCTTGGAGACGGCGCTCTACAAGAAGACCTCGGTACCTAGTTTAGTTTATGTTTTAGATCCATGTGTAAAGATTAGAATAGTATGATATGCTCAAGTTCACAATACACACACGTTTTATATTTTGAATATTGGTTTTCGGTTTTCCCGTTCTTGGTTTAACCGATCTTGGTTTCATGAATAGATAGATCAAAACAAGTTTAAATGGTTTTATGTATCGTAGATTCATTCTATATACATGCATGCTTAACTTCCTAGACAAACTTAGTTTTACTTACTTATTCATATGTTTTATGTTTTGGTATTTTTAACAAAACATATTTTTGGAATTAAAGTCAAAAACATGAATATATATATGTTTCTTGTATATTGGATTATATCCATATGCAACATGTTTCAAAGTGTTTAAGTATCATGTTTTTGTATTTGGATGTGTTTTGAAAAAATCGGATTTCCATTTGAAAAATCCAAGTTTGGTAAAATACAGGTTTTGATTTTCGGCAAAATTTGTAAGACACAAAAATGGTTCATAATGTTTGAAATTTGTGTTGAAATTTTTAACACAAGTTTATATTTCAATGAAAAATGAGAAAACTATTTTTGTGGATTTTTAGAGGTTTTATGGGAATTTATTGGATAATGAAAACCTATGTTTTTCTGACCTGAACTGCTGCTGTCAGGCTAGGTCGGTTGACTAGACGGTCGACCGTAGCGGTCGACTGACGTGCACGAATACGTGCACGCTGGCTTACCCATAAGCCGGTCGACCGCACGGTCGACCGACTGAGAGCAGGTTGCTCTCAGATTGCACCCGGTCGACCGAGCGGTCGACCGTACAGAGAGTTGTTGCTCTCTGTATCTAGGTCCGGTCGACCGCGCGGTCGACCGGTAGCTGCCAGCGGTCAAATGTGACCGTTGGCCGGTCGACCGGTAGTTCATTTTTTGGCAGAATCTGCTGCTAACGGCTAGTTTTAAAAAGGGGCTATAAATACCCCATTGGAAAGAGTTTTTCTCTAAGAATTTTTTGGACGAATTTTCTGAGTCTTCTCTAGTGTTTTCACAGCAATCAAAAGAAGTTTTTGGGCTTTAATTGAACAATCTAATTGGTGTTTTTGCTAGGGTTTGAAAAATCAAAGAAAAGGGTTTTTGGAAAAAGTGTTTAATTAAACTTCTTCATCTTGGTTTCTAGTTTTTCTCAAGGATTTTCTTTGAGATTTTGATTTCCATTCCTTTGGTTTTCTCCACACTTGAGCTACATCTACTATCTCATTCTATAGGATCCTTGTGTGGGAAAGAAATTGTTTGTGGTTGTTTGTTAGACCACCAAGTTGTAAACCCCAAAATTTGCTTGGCTTTGTGCCTTTCCCTCATTGTGTTGAGGAGGTTGTGCAAGTGGGTTGTATCCCTCAAGTTGTGAGGTGATCCTTGTGTTGCTTTGTGCTAATCCCTCAAGTTGTGAGGTGATTGTTTGTTGGCTTGGTGTTGTGCCTCAAGGAGGAGGTTGTGTTTGTAAAGAGAGGAGTTGGGTACTCCTTGTAATTGTTATTGCCCCAAATCCTCGGTGGAGGTTTCCTTTGTGGACAAGCTAGTGGAGTTGAAATCCTTCTGTGTGAAGGCGAGGATGTAGAGCTGGGTACCCGAACCTCGAAACATATCTTGTTGTTTGCGCTTGATCCCTTGACTCTTACTCTATCTCTCTCTCTCTCTCTCTCTTTATTTTGTGCCTTGCATCATTTCACATTGATCATTCATACTTATATGCTTGGCTTGGTTGTGTGTGCATCACTTGCTGCTTGCATCTTGTGTAATTGTAATTAGTTCTTAAATTTCGCATTTAGTTCACTAGATTAGCATTATCACCTATTCACCCCCCTCTAGGTGATTTCAATAAGCTCTGAGAGGGAGAAGATAAAGCTTTCGTTGTGTGTGAAAGTACAATTAGAGGGGGAGTTAATAGGTGTGCTAGCTAATCTAGGGCAAATGATGCAGAATTAAAAATTAAATTACAAACACACATGTAACCAAGAGTGTGTCTGAATTCCCCGTGAAGGGCTCTGGAGCTACTCCTCTAGATTCCTCTAAACTAAGAGTTGAGGTGCTTTAATAACTCTCTTGGTTGAACACAAGTGTGGGCGCACACAAACTATATCTAGCATATGAATATGAACAATGTAAAGCAATGCAAGATATAAGAGAGATAGAGTTGAGAGATAGTGGATCAAACGCAAATACGGAGATTTGTTTCGAGGTTCGAACCACTGCTCTACGTCCCCGCCTTCACATAGAAAGATTTTCACTACGTCAACACAAGACCTTCCACAAAGGGACCTCCACTGAGGAATTACAACTTAACACTTAAAGTACACAACTCCTCTCTCAATACACAAACCTCTACACAAGAGGTGGGCACTAAATCAAGCACAAAGCAAAGGAAAATACAGTTGGTGATCCAAATGATCACAAACAAAGACTTGGTAATCTCAATAGACTACAAACAATTTTCCTCACAAAAACAAGATCCTATAGATATGTATAGAATTGATAGCTCAAGTGTGAGAAAACAAAGTGTTTTAGAAAAAAAAATATAAAGAAAACACTTGGGAAAAACTCTAGAAATGTATGAAAATTTTGAATAAGAACTAGAATCTCAAAACTTGTTTTCTTTTGATTTTTCAAAAGCTTTAAAACAAAATAAAGATAGGATTTTGAAGTTCTAAATCTTGTTTAAAAACTTGTTGAAAAACACTTGAGAAGATGGGAAAATTTGCTCTTAAAAATCCTGGTGAAAACAGCCCTCCAAGACCCATTTATATAGGGGTTTGGAAATATAGCCATTGGGGTATAGAACAGGTCAAAAATGAACTATCGGTCAACCGCGATCGACTGCCCAACGGTCGATTGACCATTGGGGTTACCGATCGACCGCCCAGTCGATCGCCCAAGACAATATGCCTGTCGGTCGACCGTCGGGTTGACCGAGGCCAAAACCAGAGAGTGAACTCCTTGGCTCAGTTGACCGACCGGTCGACCGGGGCTAGATCCAGAGAGCCAGCTCTCTGGATCGGTCCACCGTGCAGTCGACCGGCCCTAGGCCAAGGTTGTGTGCACGTCTCTATGCACATCGATCGACGGATCAGTTGACCGACCACTGGTTCTGTCGACCGGTAAGTCGACCGTCAGTGGGCTCTGACTGGGATTTAGGGTTTGAAAACTTAGGCTTTTAATATCTTATAAAATCCCATAAAATCACATAAATCCACAAAAATATGTTCTTATAAATATTTGAAGAAAAAATATGTGTGACTAAAATTCAACACATATTACAAACAATTTGAACTATTTTTGTGATATAGAAATTTAGCTTTAAACTGGAAACCGTATTTTTCAAAATTAAACTTGAAATGAAAAACCTATTTCTTCTAAACTTATATAGATATAAAAACATGATATTTAAACTCAATTTGAAGCATAGTGTGTATGGATAGAATCCAATACACATATAAAAGATATATATATATTTTTGACATTAAATCTCAAAACTAAGTCTTGTTAAAAATAAAACTTGAAACCATGAACTAGATATACATCAACGTAAGTTTTTAGACATTATGAATCATCAATGTATATGGAAGATATCCAACATACATAAAACCATGTAAACTTCTTTTGATTCTATCTAATCATAAAAATTAAAGATATATTCTTGAAAATCCGAAATGGTTAAATCGAAACCAATAAACTTTTGAACTTGTGTGTGTGCGTGTGAACTTGAGCATATCAAAACTAATCATCTTTACACAAGATCTAAACTCTAAATTAAATCAAACCTAGACCGATGTCTTCTTGTTGATCTTTATCTCCAAGACGTTAATCCAAACACGATCCAAAGAGCTTGACTCCTTTTGAGTGCTAGATACGATCTTGACGCGCAAGCTCTTGAATGATCACGTGTTAGCTTCAACGCTTGACTTTGAATCTTTTGTTGAAGCTAATCACCTACTAATATTTTGATCAATATCTGAAACTTATTAAACACAATATCATTAGTAAACTAACCTTCATAAGTTAGTCATCATCAAAACTAAGGTGAAGAGCATCTGCGCCAACAATCTCCCCTTTTTTAATGATGACAAAACTTATGAGGTTATATATGTATTCATTAAGGATAGGCTTCATAGAAGCTCCCCCTTAACTTATGCATAATCAATAAACAAATAAAGATATTCAATTTGGCTCAATATACCAATAAAGACAACAATAAGATATGCAATGTAGGCTCAAGATACCAAATAAAAACAATATATATATATATATATATATATATATATATATATATATATATATATATATATATATATATATATATATATGTATGTATGTATGTATGTATGTATTTATGTATAAACACTAAATAAAACATGCATATATAAACACTAATTCTTCTATCCCTTTTTGACAATCATCAACAAAGGGGTGAGGAAAAATAAACGAAACCAACAAAACATATTTTGAGGGAAAGAAGGATTTGGGTGTGTATATGTAAAGGAGATGTTAAGCTCCCCTAGTATATAGGCAATAAAAATCTAAAAAAATTTATTATTTATTTATTTATTTTTAGTACCAATAAAAACTATCCATTTAAAGAACCAATTAAAAAAAATCTCTTTTCCAATTGAAAATTAAACATGCTTTTTACAAATTGGAAGGAAACAATATTTATATGAATTGATACCAAAAGAAAGACATGATATCAATTGAAATTAAAAACTAAATTTTTAGGTAAACACTAAAATCATTTTGCAATAAAGATACCAAATTGAGAATAATACCAATTTAAGATTATTAATACCAATATTGAAAATGTTAGCATATACCAAAACAAAGTATTTTTTATCATAAAGAGTGGGAGTAAGATACCAATTGAAAATAAAACCAATAATAAGATTTTTCTCCCCCTTTATGAAATACCAATAAAAATAATGCATAAGCTTGTATATGATAACAATTGAAAAATAATTGACATAAAGGACTAAATCAAGTTTAGCAAGAAATAATTTGTTCTTCAAACATGTATGTCAACGTAAAATAAGCACAATTAAAATCATATATATATATATATATATATATATATATATTAGAGCAATTTAATGTTAATTTAGATATGACCCATACATATATAGAAAACATGAGTATAGAAAAATGAATTTTCATTAAAAATTATGTATATCTCATAGCTACCTTCCTTTCATACACATGTTTGAAAAGATTTTCAATAAGGGTATACAAGGTATGGTCGTCCATCCAACTGCCCTTAGATGGTAAGAATTTTTATAAATATGATTTAAAAATATATTTGAAAACTCTACCAATTGAAGAATAATAAAACTAATTTGAAGAAAATTTTTGAAACTAGTACAAAATCCTTCAAGTAAGGAATAAAATATAAATGTATCCATGAAATATGGAAATTACACGAGAATCGACACTCAAAAAGCAATAAAGCATATATATTCTCATGAAACGAAACCATGAGCAAACAAAATAAGTCGAGTGCACAAGAGTCATGTAATCAACATAAACATGGAGTTACGCAATGAAGCTCATATGAAAATTCTTTTTCATAAACATGAAAATCATAGAAAATTCATTTTTTATCAAAACTTCAAAAACTGAACAAACTTCAAGGTATATGTATGTTTTGTCGAAACTAAAAGTATACATATATATCCCAAATATAAATGAGCCCATAATAAAATTTTGCATGAAGGCAAGTGACTCTAGGATATACATGTATAACTATTAGTTTTAGACAAAATTAACATATACATGAAACTAAATACATTTTTATGAAAACATGTACAAACATAGAAAAAATAAGTAAAGATGCAAAAAATCATCAAAACAAGGTTATACAAGTACATCTAACGGGTACAAATGAGAAATAAAGTACAAACACATGATAATTAAATGTGGCTCATTAGTTGTACACGTATAAACACAAGTCTTACATTTAAACATGTAATCAAAACATAAAGTGCAAAAACATAAACAAACATGATTAGGCTAAATGCACATGTTTTAGAATTAAGATATACGTGGTAGTTAAACTATAATAAGAACACAAAAGTATGAATCCATATGAACATGGGTGTATCTCAAATTATCTATGTATATTACATGTCTAATGACCGTTGCATTTAACATAATGAACAAGAAAACATGACATGCTAAAAATATTCATATAAAAGCATGTAAACAAAATAGGAGTTAGAGATAGTTAACAAAACCAATGAACCAATTTTTAGGTCTCCAAACCATGGTGGTCCTTCTACCAAACATCCTTTGAAAATGATGCATCCATAAATATGATCTTTAGATTTGGATCGCATCCACCATCAAGGCACCACTACTCTCACATCATGTGAGAGCCCACACCTGCATTAAATAGAATAAGAGTGGATTTTGGTATCCATATCTTTTTGAGTTCATGGGGGTTAGCATTTTTCCTAACCCAAACAATACTTGCAAAATTCAAATTATTAATCCTATCATAACAAAATTTTGCAAGGTGGCCCGTGCGACCAAAATGTATACAAGTATACATATTAGCATACATATATATTATGTGTGTGAGCATGATGAGCATGTGTATACCGTAATTTGTGTGCATGCATAGGTGGAGCACGTTTCTTGTGAAACATGGATTCTATTTTTTTGTGATCCATTGCACATTGGCTCAAAGTGGAGCCCAAACAATCTACACTTTTCTTCAAAATACAGATATCATTTTCAATGATTGAAGAAGAAGTGGAGCATGCAACATATTTATTACTAAAAGATGAAGTAAAGGGTGTTGACAAACATGAGAATCAAAAGCATTTTTCAAAGAAACTTTTTCTTTTGAAACCAAATCTAATTCTTTGAAAATCAAAGCAATTTTATTTTTCAAAGAATTGTTTTCTTTTATAACAAATTCATGTTTTAACGATAAAATCTCATTTTTCTTTAAAACAACATCAAAATCATTTTTATTTTTTCAAAAATTCATTTTCTTTTAAGGCAAGATCAAGTTGGGATTTCAATGAGTCTCTTTCACTTGAAATCTCAACCCTCTCTTGCAAAACCTTATTAAGTTTTGAAAACAAAATTTTATTTTTCTCTTTTAATTCAAATTTTTTAATTTTCAAAACTTTGTACTTTGAAAGCAAGTTTTCACAAACTTGTGAAAGTTCTTTATTTAAAGCGTGGGCATCCATGTTATCATCACATAAAGAACTGCAACTATCATCTAGATGAGTATCTGAATGTACCTCAAGGGAGTCAATTCCTTGGACCATGAAGCAAGCTTGGTCAGACTCATCTCTTTTTGATTTCTTCTCCACATAGTTTGTCGTTTGTTGGTCGGGAGAGGTCAATGTGTTCCACACTGTAAAAGCGGAATCACAATGAGAAACCATATATAAATGATCTTTGCTAAGTGATTGCCTAAGTGCAACCAATGCTTGTGCATTGCCCTCAATATACTTGCCATTATTAATATACTAAACTTTTAGTACTGGCAAGAAAAACATGCAAACCTAATGTTTTTAGATATACACTCATCTTAAACTTCTACAAATCAATATTAGATGCATCATATGTTGGTGGAACAAGATAATTCATGAGTGCTTACTAAATGTGTGCAATGCAGTACTAGATTAGCTATACAAAGATCTCACTCCTAGGTGGTTAAACCGAATATCAGGAGCGGAGGCTCTAATACCAATTGAAAGTACACCTAGAGCGGGGTGAAAAGGTGTACTAGCTAATCTGGGGTAAATGTGCGGAATTAAAAACTAAATTGCAAACACACAAGTGTAACCAAGAGTGAGTCCGAATTCCCCGTGAAGGGCTCTGGAGCTATTCCTCTAGATTTCTCTAAACTAAGAGTTGAGGTACTTTAATAAGCTTTCTTGGTTGAACACAAGTGTGGGCACACACAAACTATATCTAGCATATGAATATGAACAATGTAAAGCAATATAAGGTATAAGAGAGATAGAGTTGAGAGATAGTGGATCAAACGCAAACACAGAGATTTGTTTTGAGGTTCAAGTCACTGCTCTACGTCCCCGCCTTCACATAGAAGGATTTCCACTATGTCCACACAGGACCCACCACAAAGGGATCTCCACTGAGGAATTACAACTCAACACTTAGAGTACACAACTCCTCTCTCAATACACAAACCTATACATAAGAAGTGGGCACTAAGCCAAGCACAAAGCAAAGGAAAATACACTTTGTGATCCAAATGATCACAAACAAAGACTTGGTGATCTCAATAGACCACAAATAATTTTTCTCACAAAAATAAGATCCTATAGATATGTATAGAATGGATAGCTCAAGTGTGAGAAAACAAAGTATTTTGGAAAATAATATATGAAGTAAACACTTAGGAAAAACTCTAGAAATGATATGAAAATTTTGAACAAGAATTAGAATCCCAAAACTTATTTTCTTTTGATTTTCTAAAAATTTTAAAACAAATAAAGATAGAATTTTGAAGCTCTAAAACTTGCTTAAAAACTTGCTGAAAACACTTGAGAAGATGAAAAAAAAATTGCTCTTAGAAATCTTGGTGAAAATAGCCCTCCAAGTCCTATTTATATAGGGGTCTGAAAATATAGCCGTTGGGTTCTAGAACAGGTCAAAAATGACCGCCCGGTCAACCGCTCGGTCGACGGCCCCAAAGCAATATGCCTATCGGTTGACCGCCTGGTTGACTGAGGGCAGACCCATAGAGTGAACTCTCTGACTCGGTTGACCGACCGGTCGATTGGGGCCAGATCTAGAGAGTCAGCTCTCTGGATCGATTGACCATGCGGTCGACCAGCCCTAGGCCAAGGCTGTGTGCATGTCTCTGTGCACATCGGTCGACCACCAGTGGGCTCAGACTGAGATTTAGGGTTTGAAAACTTGGCTTTTAATATCCTATAAAAACCCATAAAATCACTTAAAATTCACAAAAATATGTTCTTATAAATATTTGAAGAACAAATATGCGTGACTAAAATTCAACACATATTACAAGCAATCTGAACTATTTTTGTGATATAGAATTTTAGCTTTAATGTAGAAACTATATTTTTCAAAATCAAACTTGAAATGAAAAACCGATTTCTCTAAAACTTGTATAGATACAAAAACATGATATTTAAACTCAATTTGAAGCATTATGTGCATGGATAGAATCCAATACGCATATAAAAGATATATCTATATTTTGACATTAAATCTCAAAACTAAGTTTTGTTAAAAACAAAACTTGAAACCATGAACTAGATATACATCAATGTAAGTTTTTAGACATTATGATTCATCAATGTATATGGAAGACATCCAACATACATAAAACCATGTAAACTTCTTTTGATTCTATCTAATCGGGAAAACTAAAGATATGTTCTTAAAAATCCGAAATGGTTGAACCGAAACTAATAAACTTTTGAACTTGTGTGTGTGTGAACTTGAGCATATCAAAACTAACCATCTTTATACAAAATCTAAACTCTAAACTAAAACAAACCTAAATCGATGTCTTCTTGTTGATCTCTATCTCCAAGACGACTCGATACAAAGGCGATCCAAAGAGCTTGACTCCTTTTGAGTGCTAGATGCGATCTTGACGCACGAGCTCTTGAATCATCATGTGTTAGCTTCAAAGCTTGACTTTGAATCCTTTATTACAGCTAATCACCTATTAAGATCTTGATCAATATCTGAAACTTATTAAACACAAGATCATTAGTAAACTAACCTTTATAAGTTAGTCATCATCAAAACTAAGGTGAAGGGCCTCTAGGTCAACAGTGAGTTCTTTGGAATGAGCGGTCTGTTTACAGGCTGAATAACCCCCATTCAATAGCCGATCTGTAATAGTCAAAATAAATTCGCACATTTCTAGATATGAATGGTCAGAATTTAAAACAATAACAGTCAGCAATAAATGAGAATAAATGAATCAGTTAAAAAAATTAAAAGATAAAAATAAAAATAATTGCTCGCTTGCGCAGCACGTGCGCGTGGCGTGGTGAGCGACGCACGTGCGCTCGCGTGTGTTGTGGACCGACCCATAGCAACTAATTCATATCAATAGTTAGAGGACGGATCAGTATTTAAATACTTATCCTTCTTATGTCCCATCCAATGTGAGACTAAAGAAATAAGCTAAAATGGCCACTATGGGGAAATTCAAGTTTTCCCCTTGGTTGGCACACTCAACCCAAACAGCTTAGCTTGAATATATATGTTGCAAATAATTGCTTCCGCTAAATGGGTTTAAATAACCTGAATTAACTGATCAGATAAGTTGCATATATAGATAGGCGAAATATAACTTGAGTTTCATTCGGGGACAAATTAAAAAGAAATGGATTAAGATAGTGGATTAATTTAGATAACTAGCACAAAAAAAAAAAGGTAAGAAACAAAGTTATATTTGATAGCCCTTATAAAAAATGTCAATCTTGTGCAAGTGCCATTATAGTAGAGTGGTAAAACCTCTTTTCAGTGGGCAAAAAGTCTGAGCTTCAAACCCTACTAGCACCAGGTTATTACGACCTATTTTCTAAGGTAAAAAAAAAATCAATCTTGTAGGTATGTGTGTGTTTGGATAGGATAAGGATAAACAATATATCAGATTACTATACAAATAGAAAGATTACATCTTAATATTTCATGTGTTAAAATGATGAATTAAGAAAGTTTACCTCATAAGTAAGACCTACCTCAGTGGTTAAAAGAATGGATTGAAAAATGAGAGATCCCAAGTTAAAGATCAGAGTATGGTCTTTGTTCAAAAGAAAAAAAGAAAATAGAAAGAAGTTTATCACCTTTTTAACCTACTGAACCCAAAAAATAAACCACGAGTTAAATTACTTAATTCTTCCTTAAAATACCAAACGCATAAAAAATGCACTAATATTTACTCTAGAGAATATCCGTCCCTAAAATGTTTAGAGGAGTTAATCTCTTAAAAGTCTCTTGACTGATCAAGAGATAACTTCTATTATGTAAGAATTAGTTAATAATCTTTAACTTAATCAACTTGATGCAGATGGGGAAGCGAAGAAGATGAACGATGCAGGCTAGATCTCTTTCTAGTGTTGATGAACCCTGGTAGGAGTAACCACTCAAATTCACGAGCAAAAATGATCCGAATCTACGAACGACCCGAATCTATGAGCCAAAACGAATAACTCGAATCCATGAGTAAATATAGAGGAAAAATCAATTTTATTAATTAAAATTCGATGATAAAAAAATCAAGTATACAATGGCCTTATATAGAAAAATAAAAGAAGAATATTTCTCTAACTAGGAAACTAAAATAAAGAAAAGATGTTGGCCTAGAGGTCTTTCACCTTAGTTTTGATGATGACTAACTGATTGCACACATTTATTGCATTATTTTTTATAACATTTCACATTTATCATGTAATAAATCTGCTAAATTCCTTATCTTAAATGTCTATTTTGCAGAAGATAATCATGAGGAGAAAGAGAATAAAATCAAATAAATTAACTAGATCTATTTGGTTAGAGGAGAATGATCCCAAATCCAGTTGGGTAAATTCAGTTTTTGGTGAATCAGGTGGTTAAAGTTAAAAATTAACCGAGGATAACGTCAAATACAGAGTCCAAATCCAAAGAGATAAATAGATAGAGAGAAGATCAACGGATGAGATGAAGCAATTCTGACTCAGATTCTGGCTGGATATATTTTAGTATTTGAATCATAACTTTTGCTACAAGAGCGCAAATCTGATGATTCAAGATGATCCAGAAAGAGACTTAAAGGGCTACAACTCTTAAGTTGATCATTATTTCTAATTCTATCATTTGATAAGTTATATTTAGCAATCAATACGCCAATAAGCTGCAGATCAAAACTGAATATGAAATCACCTAGAGGGGGGGTGAATAGGTGATATGCTAATCTATAAACTAAATGCGCTAAATGCGGAAGCTTAAAAACTATTTGCAACACACTTAGTACAACACACAAGTGTAGCCGAATTCCCCGTGAAGTGCTCTGGACTAACTCTTCTTGATTCCCCTAGATATGGGTTGAGGTGCTATATGAAGCTCTTGTGGTTAAGTACAAGTGAGGCACACACAACAATCCAAGCATATAAGAATAAGCAATATGAATCAAATGCAAGGACAACACAAGCATACAAGATATGAATGAATGAATGATGTTATGCACAATATAAAGAGAGATAGGGTTGAGAGATAATCGATCAAACGCAAACGCAAAGATATGTTTCGAGGTTCGAGCCCCTAGCTCTACTCCCCGCCTTCACCGAGAAGGATTTCCAATCCACTAGGAGTACCGAACTCCTCTCTCAACCTTACAATGCCACCGAGGCAATACAACCACAATCCACCTCTACCGAAGAGGGATAAGGCCCGTAGCCAATACAAACACAATCACCTCTACCGAAGAGGGATCCAAACACCACTCCGATCAACCTCTACCAAAGAGAGATACACAAATAAAAGGAGGGTTTACAACTTGGAGGTTTCCACAACCTCAAACAATCTCTTTTCCCTCTTTTCCACAAAATAAAGATCCTAATAGAATATGATAGTAGATAGCTCAAGTGTGGAAAAAACAAAGTGTTTTGATCAAAGAAACTCTCTTGGGAAAACACCAAAATAGATATAGAAGTTTAGATCAAAAACTATTTCCCAAAACCCTAATTTCTTTGAAATAAACAAAACACTTAAAAACAAATAGATGAATCTTTTTGGCACTTAAACTCTTTTGAAAACTTGTTTAAAACACTGGAGATATCAGAAAATTTTGGCTCAAAAATTCTTAATTAAAACAATGAAGAAATGGGGTATTTATAGCCCCAACAGAAAACTAGCCGTTAGGCTGATCTGGCAGCCTGACAGGCTTGCGGTCGACCGCCCGGTCCACCGCCAACGGTCATAAATATGACCGTTGGGGCATCCGGTCGACCGCACGGTCGACCGCCCAGATACAGAGAGCAAAGCTCTCTGGTCCGGTCGACCGCCCGGTCGACCGGCCCAGTGTCTGCGAGACGTGCACAATGCTGTGCACGTCGGTCGACCGCAACGGTCGACCGGCCCATGGTGCGGTCGACCGTACGGTCGACCGACCTGGCCTGTCAGCCACAGTTCTGGGTCAGAAACACATGTAAAAAATATTTCTAAAAATCTTTTAAGTCTTTGTAAAAATACCCAAAAATAGTTTTATCATTTTGCATTGATATATAAACTTGTGATAAACATTTTAACTCAAATATCAAGCATATGAAACCATTTTTGTGTTTTATCATTTTTACCAAAAATCAAATCTTGTATTTTATCAAACTTGGATTTTTCAATAGGAAATCTGATTTTTCCTAAAACACATGAATAGGCATATCAAAATAAGTTTGTTTAAGATATTAAGCATGTACGTATATTGAACACATCTAATATACATAAAAATCATTTAAACTTGTTTTGATCAACTATTCATGAAAATCAAATCCAAAACATAAATCTTGTGCGTGTTGTGCACTTGAGCATATCAACATTCTTATCTTTACACATGGATCTAAAACTCAATCTAAACTAGGATACCTAAGTCTTCTTGACAATCTTCATCTTCAAGTCGACTCGGTCCAAACATCGTGATCCAACGAGCATGGGTATGTATCATCTTGACGCTCGGCTTGGGAATCACCAAGTGAAGGCTTCCAAACTCCTCTTTTTGAAGCAATCACCAACTAATATCTTGTTACATGATCTGAAACTAAAATCACAAGTTTATTAGTAAACATAACTACATGAGTTAATCATCATCAAAACTAGAGAGGAAGGCCTCCGGGCCAACAATCTCCCCCTTTTTGATGATGACAAAGCTCATGGAGTTATATATGCATGGATTAAAGTTAAGCTTCAAAAGAAGCTCCCCCTTAACTCATGCATAAACAGATAAACATAAATATGCAATGAATATTATGCATAAACAATAATAGGTTCTAGATACCAATGAAATTATAAAACATGAAAAATGCAAAAGGTTCTAGATACCAATTAAACTTAATATATGCAAAAATCATAACTATGCATATAAAAACTTAAACTCAAAATCTTTCTCCCCCTTTTTGTCAATCATCAACAAAGGGGTAAAAACTAAAACAATAAATTTTTCTCCCTATTTTGTTCGAAACAAAGAATCAACAAAAGGGTATAAACCAAAAAATAAAATATGTTATCCCCCTTTTTGTCTAAAACAAAAACAAGGTCAATAAGGGGTGATATTAAATATGATACCAATTGAAATAATTGTTCATTTTAAGCATATGATATCAATTGAAATTATTATTTTCTATCATAAAGTAAGGGAGTGGAAATACAAATACCAATTGAAATATGAAAATCGAATTTTCTCCCCCTTTATGAAATACAAACTAAACACATGCATAGGCTCGAAATAAGATACCAATTGAAATCTAAATCAATTGAAACAAAGTTGAAGCTCAAGCCTTAGCATACACAAAATATATATGTATGGAAAGATTAGATATCAATCGAAATTGATACTATTTGAAATGTAAGCATACATACATACAAACATATATGAGCATACAAGAAAGGTCAAAATTGATACCAATTGAAAGAATTCAATGATACCAATTGAAACAACAATAATAGCAAGGTATACATCATATAACTATCCACCCAATCAAGGTTCAAGTTTTTAAATGATTTTCATTGTAAAGCATACATGAATATGATCGCCCATCCATCCGCCCGTGGACGGTAGGGGTTTTCAAAAATAGATTGAAAATATAGTATGTTTGAAAATCACTACCATATGAAGAATACGAAATAGTTAAATGAAAAACTTGTTAACTAGTACGAAATCCTTCAAGCAAGGAATAAAAACAAATTGTTTTTCATGAATTAAGAAATCCACATGATATCAAAACACTCAAGTCAATTAAGCATAAACATGACTCATGAAAACAACACATGAGTAAACATAAAAGGAGAGTGTACAAATAAGATGTGAAGATCACAATCATGAAAGATAGACATTAAGCTCAATATTCCTTAAAACAAGAAAATCATCAAAACTTATTTAATCTTCAAAGTATATGTATGTCTTATACAAACTAAAGTATACATACATATCCAAACACAACGAGTCCACAAAGATATATGCATGAAGGCACGTGGCTCAAAAGGATATGCATGTATATCTAATAGTTTGGACAAGATAGACATATACATGAAGTTTAAACATAAATACATGAAAACATGAATAACTAAATTTTTATTAAAACAAATTTCATTTCAAGGTATATGTATGATTTGTCAACACAAAAAGTATACATACATATCCCTAAACACAATTGAGTCCATAAATAAAGATTTGCATGAAAAGCAAATGACTGAAGAGGTATACATGTATATCTTAAAGTTTGGCAAAAATATACATATACATGAAATGAAAACTCATAAAACAAATACAAAAATAGGAATACAAGTTTAAAATGCATGAATCATCAAAACTAGACTATACTAGCACATCTAATGGGTTCAAATAAGCATTCAAGCTCAAACATATATAGATTTATTTGTGGCCCACTATATGCACAAATATATACCTAGTCTTAATGAAAACTAACATTTAAACATATATTCAATACATGAAGCATCAAAACAAGATAAGAGTAAACATGAAAATCATAAACATGATTATTATGAAAATTCACATGTTATTAAACCTATGATAAACACGATAGCTAAACTATGGTGAGAACACAAAATAATAGTCCATATTAAACATGGGTGTCTCAAATACTATACATGTATGTCAATGGTCTAATAAACATGGCATTAACACAATAATCTACAAACAATAAAACATGTTATAAACAATCAATATGAAAAGCATGTAAACAATAATTAGGAGTTAGGAATCGTTACCAAAACCTAGAAGGCAACTCTCCTTGTCTCCAAAACATGGTGGTCCTCTCCACCAAACATCCCTTGAAAGTGATGCATCCAAATGATTTCCATGAAGCTCGGAACGCATCTACTCCAAGGTACGGCTACTCTCACGTCATGTGAGAGCCCACACCTACATGAAAAACACTAGGGGTAGTCTTTGGTACCCATATCTTATTGGGTCCATGGGGGTTAGTCCCTTCTCTAACCCAAACAAAATTATTTGCTAAATTTGAAGTATGTAATCTATCATAACAAAATTTAGCAAGGTGACCCTTACGTCCACAATGTGTACAAGTGTACACATGAGCATACATGGTGTGATGGTGGTGACCGTGAGTAGCATGTGTATGCCATGTAGGGTGTGCATGAATAGATGGAACTTGTTTCTTTCGAAACAAAGTTTCCAAACGTGTATGGCCTACTACACATTGGCTCAAAGTGGAGCCCAAACAATCTACACTCTTCTTAAGCATGGATATATCTTTTTCAATTAAAGAAGAGGTGGAACATGCAAGAGGTGATCTAGGTGAAACTACCCTAGCATGGCAAACATGTGAAAAAAATATCATTTTTCAAAGATTTATTTTTATTAACACAAATTTCTAGTTCTTTTGAAATGAAATCAATTTCATTTTTCAAAATATTGCTATCTCTTAAAATAGAATCTACTTTTGAAGATAAAATCTCATTATTTTTTAAAACATTATCACAATCATTTTTATTCTTCAAAAATTCATTTTCTTTTAGTGCAAGTTCAAGTTGAGATTTTAATGAATCCCTTTCATTAGATTTCTCCTCTTTCTCTTGCAAAACAATGTCAAGTCTAGAAATCAAATTTTTATTTTCATTGTTAAGGCCTAGACTTTTCTTTTTCAAAATCCTATATTTTTCAATCAATTTTTCACACACTATAGAAAGTTCTTCATTTAAAGCATGGGCATCAATAATCTCATCACATGAAGAACTAGTATACTCATTATCTAGTTGAAGTTCCGATTGTACCTCAAGGGAGTCATTCCCTTGGATCATATAGCATTGAGAATCGGATTCTCCACTAGACTCCTCCGGTTGGATTGGCAAATGAAGCTTGGAGGTGGTGGTTGTCAAAATGTTCCACACTGCAAAGGCGGAATCAATGTTAGAAACACGCATAAGATAATCTTTAGGAAGAGTGCTTCTAATGGCCTCAAAGGCTTGTGCATTGGCCCCTATATATTTGCTATCACTAAGGTAGGATTCCTTGGTAATGGCAAGGTGAACCTTATATCCTAGGGTTTGTAGGTAAATGGACATCTTAGCCTTCCAAACAACAATGTTGGAAGGGTCAAAACTAGGTGGGGTCATGAAGTCCATGGGTCCAAACTATATGTGTACAAACAAGCAAATGCAAACAAGATTAGCAAACAAGGATCTCACTCCTAGGATGTTAAGCTTAAGTATTAGGAGCGTAGGCTCTGATACCAATTGAAATCACCTAGAGGGGGGGTGAATAGGTGATATGCTAATCTATAAACTAAATGCGCTAAATGTGGAAGCTTAAAAACTATTTGCAACACACTTAGTACAACACACAAGTGTAGCCGAATTCCCCATGAAGGGCTCTGGACTAACTCCTCTTGATTCCCCTAGATATGGGTTGAGGTGCTATATGAAGCTCTTGTGGTTAAGTACAAGTGAGGCACACACAACAATCCAAGCATATAAGAATAAGCAATATGAATCAAATGCAAGAACAACACAAGCATACAAGATATGAATGAATGAATGATGCTATGCACAATATAAAGAGAGATAGGGTTGAGAGACAATCGATCAAACGCAAACACAAAGATATGTTTCGAGGTTCGAGCCCCTAGCTCTACTCCCCGCCTTCACCGAGAAGGATTTCCAATCCACTAGGAGTACCGAACTCCTCTCTCAACCTTACAATGCCACCGAGGCAATACAACCACAATCCACCTCTACCGAAGAGGGATAAGGCCCGTAGCCAATACAAACACAATCACCTCTACCGAAGAGGGATCCAAACACCACTCCGATCAACCTCTACCAAAGAGGGATACACAAATAAAAGGAGGGTTTACAACTTGGAGGTTTCCACAACCTCAAACAATCACTTTTTCCTCTTTTCCACAAAATAAAGATCCTAATAGAATAGGATAGTAGATAGCTCAAGTGTGAAAAAAACAAAGTGTTTTGATCAAAGAAATTCTCTTGAGAAAACACCAAAATAGATATAGAAGTTTAGATCAAAAACTATTTCCCAAAACCCTAATTTCTTTGAAATAAACAAAACACTTAAAAACAAATAGATGAATCTTTTTGGCACTTAAACTCTTTTGAAAACTTGTTTAAAACACTGGAGATATCAAAAAATTTTGGCTCAAAAATTCTTAATTAAAACAATGAAGAAATGGGGTATATATAGCCCCAACAGAAAACTAGCCGTTAGGCTAATCTGGCAGCCTGACAGGCTTGCGGTCAATCGCCCGGTCGACCGCTAACGGTCATAAATATGACCGTTGGGGCGTCCGGTCGACCGCACGGTCGACCGCCTAGATACAGAGAGCAAAGCTCTCTGGTCCGGTCGACCGCCCTGTCGGCCGGCCCAGTGTCTGCCAGACGTGTATAATGCTGTGCACGTCCGTCGACCGCAACGGTCGACCGACCTGGCCTGTCAGCCACAGTTCTGGGTCAGAAACACACGTAAAAATATTTCTAAAAATCTTTTAAGTCTTTGTAAAAATACCCAAAAATAGTTTTATCATTTTGCATTGATATATAAACTTGTGATAAACATTTTAACTCAAATATCAAGCATATGAAACCATTTTTGTGTTTTATAATTTTTACCAAAAACCAAATCTTGTATTTTATCAAACTTGGATTTTTCAATAGGAAATCTGATTTTTCCTAAAACACATGAATAAACATATCAAAATAAGTTTGTTTAAGATATTAAGCATGTATGTATATTGAACACATCTAATATACATAAAAACCATTTAAACTTGTTTTGATCAACTATTCATGAAAATCAAATCCAAAACATAAATCTTGTGTGTGTTGTGCACTTCAGCATATCAACTATTCTTATCTTTACACATGGATCTAAAACTCAATCTAAACTAGGATACCTAAGTCTTCTTGACGATCTTCATCTTCAAGTCGACTCGGTCCAAACATCGTGATCAAACGAGCATGGCTATGTATCATCTTGATGCTCGGCTCGGGAATCACCAAGTGAAGGCTTCCAAACTCCTCTTTTTGAAGCAATCACCAACTAATATCTTGTTACATGATCTGAAACTAAAATCACAAGATTATTAGTAAATATAACTACATGAGTTAATCATCATCAAAACTAGAGAGGAAGGCCTCCGGGCCAACATAATATCCACATCAAATCAAGTTTGAAGATAAGGGAAGGATTCAAATTTAGAAATAGCCAGCTTCCCTTATCTTCATACTCCTC
Source organism: Agave tequilana (assembly GCA_038442645.1). NCBI lineage: Eukaryota > Viridiplantae > Streptophyta > Magnoliopsida > Asparagales > Asparagaceae > Agave > Agave tequilana. The sequence continues at coordinate 47,186 of JAVJIF010009234.1, read as the reverse complement.
TACCCTCTGCATTTCTCCTATATATACCTGCAATCTTAAAGGCAAAAGAGGAAGGACCAAGCAGAGAGTAGAACTTAGGCTAATTTATAGTTTGTAACTTTGGTTTTTAGTTTTCTTTTATGTAATTTTTGTTTTATTTATGTAACTGAGAGGAGAGGAGACTTTCATGGAGGAATGAGAGTAAACTTGTACTGAAGGTGACACCGTGTAAGTGATCTTTTCTTCCATTGTTATTTAAATCGATTCGAGGTTTCCTTTCCTTTTCTACTCTTGTTTTCGTTCGCTTCCCTCTTCTGTATTTGTGGATCCAAATGAAACTGATAGCCTCGAAGTTGCCTTGTCCTTGCAAGTGTCGTAATTTTTGTTTTATTTATGTAACTGAGAGGAGAGGAGACTTTCATGGAGGAATGAGAGCAAACTTGTACTGAAGGTGACACCGTGTAAGTGATATTTTCTTCCATTGTTATTTAAATCGATTCGAGGTTTCCTTTCCTTTTCTATTCTTGTTTTCGTTTGCTTCCCTCTTCTGTATTTGTGGATCCAAATGAAACTGATAGCCTCGAAGTTGCCTTGTCCTTGCAAGTGCCGTTGATGGCTTATGGTGATGGATATCCATTTCTATGATAGTATAGCTCGCCCCTTCATTTTATAGTGTAAATCGGGAATGGGGAAGATCTCATCTGCCATGCGCTAATCGCCTCACTTCAAGGTAACATCATTGCAAAAGATTCAAGGTAAGTATTTGGCCAAAGGAGGTAAGTAACTTTTAGATTCTTTTCTTTTAATTCTTTAGTTTAGAACACCACAATTTACCACTTCTTTTATCACTCCTTTTCCATTTCTTTATACATATCATTTCTAGTTTCTATATCTTCTTAATCTACCATCTTCTTCCTAATTCAACTTTAACTCAATTTTTCCTTTTTCTTTTAAAGAACTAAAGAAGAACTTTAACCATTAATTGTAGCATAAAAAAGAACTTGCTAAACAAGCTTCCATTGCTAGTCCCTACTTGTGGATCACGACCCGCATAGCCACTTGCTATAGCGGTAGTATTGTGTACTTGCACTCTTTATTCTTGTAGTTCTGAAATTCTGTATTTGTGTGCAGGTTATAGCTCAATCAAATTTTGGTTCAATCAAATTTTGGCGCCGTTGCCGAGGAGGGACGGTAAATTATTCTCTTTTTAAGTTTACACTTTTGGTTAATTTTCTTCTTTGTTATTGGTGTACAAGTTCAACAAGGAATTTTTGCTGCAGTGGACATATAAGTGGCTCTAAACTCTGCTCAAGAAAGCAGAGGTCAGAAGCCCTCAGATTTGCTACATTCTTGTGGCAAACTGAGTGAACTACTTACCTGTATTTTCTGCAGGTTGGTTGAATTGCATAGTTCAAATATCTGTAGCATTTATCTCCTTGTTTGACTCACTGTATATATATTTCTAACACAGCAGTAAAAAGTTGATTGTAAATGCTAAAAATGATTTAGACTTTACATTTAAGCACGTGTCTATTTCATTTATTTTCTATTTACTATTGAAGAGTGCTGGAGCCAAGGTATGTGTGTATAGCATTTAGTAAAAGGTTCATTCTTGTATGAAATATTGCTTGAGTATTACTTTTTTTTATACTTAAATACTGCACTAAATTGATTTAAGGGTTTGTCCTATAAATAAGATAAGGTGGGGAAGTCATTATCCTCCCTTAGCTCACAAATAATCTCCTCACTCACTAACCCAACCCTAATTAAAACTGAGTAGACGTTGGTCCTAGGGACATCTCGGACTCAAATAGGAGACTGACCTAAGGGGAAGTTGATTTGAATCTGACTCTTGCCAAATCGGTGACTAAGGTTGGGGATTGAGGGGCGAAACCCCGAAGGCTGGTAGTTTAGCTTAATTAGACCCGTCTCTTCTGCGCGGATACCTCCCACCAATCTTGCCCCTACCTGGCCGATTAACTCGTGGTCAGATTCGGCAATATACCCCCAGTGGATATCTAACCAGTTAGGAGTCGTCTAGGTCTAAGGTTTACCCTAACTTAGGTTAGATTTTTTTTCTTTTTATTTGTTTGCTTATTTGTTTGTTTTTTTCTTTGTTTGTATTTTATTGTGTGATATGGCTTATAACAATAATTTTTTCAATTTTAATGGTAATTCATATTACACCCCAACCTCTTTTTGAATATTACTAATCTGACATATCATTTCATAACTTTAACCAATCTAGTATGCCGGATTGGTCTTATCCGAATCAATATAACCCATGCCCCCTATCTTATACCATAATTTTCAGAATAATTTCAACTCTTCACAGAGTCAATGGGGATTCACCTCCCCCGAGGCCAATTTTCAACCAACTTGTCCTCCTTATCCACCTTGTCCATAATATTTTCAAGAATCATACTCAGTTCCACCAGTTCAAAATAGAAAACCATCAATCTTGAAAATGAGTATGCGTGAGTCCAAGCAACAATCATAAAATCTGACAGACTCATAATTTCATCACAAATTTCAAAACAACACTTCATCTTTTCAAGTCCAATCGCAACAAAATGATGAACCAATCAACTATGAGAAGATGTTGAAGCCATGACTCAGGCTCAGATCTCTGTAATCATGACATAGATATGATGGTCTAAACTCTCTGTTCTCACCGTTTGACAATTTCTGATGTCACTAACCATTCTGTTAGAGCCAAAGAATCATGTTATTTTAGAAAATAAGATTCCATTTCAGTAGAACCATTTGAACTTGCCCAAACTCTAAATTTTAAAAATGACATCGACAGTTTGGCAAGTTATCCCTTTCCTGAAATTGAACTTGAGAATGAATATTATCCTGAACCTCAACTTGGTGATTCAGTTCTACTTTCTGATTCAATAATGACTCCGGTGTCGTCACCTGATTTCAATCTTTTTCCCGAGTCAACATTGGATCCTGTGCCAATTCATCATGAAATTGAATCACCAATCTTTTATGATCATCATATTGAACTTGACCAATTTCATACTTTTGAAAGTCCCATTGACAAACTGGCAAGTTCTCATTTTTATGAAATTGAACTCAATGAGAAATGTGACCTAGATTCTCAAATTTGTGATCCAGTTCAAATTCTCGAATCATATTGACTCCTGTTTTGTTACCCGACTTGAGTAATATTTTAGAGTCAGTTTTGATTCCCACACCTGTCATTCTTGAACTTGAATCACTGATATTAAGTCACATTCCATTGGGAAAAATGAATGTGGACTTGCGTTTCAACTTCTTGATTTTGACCCACTTCCTGAACCAATCTCGACTCCTGAACCTTTACTTGACTCAAGTCACTTTCCTGAGTCGGTATTAGTTCTCGTACTTCCTAAGTCCAAGTCAATCATTCCTTCTTTTCACACTCCATTTTGGGACAAGGCGGTTGACAAAATTGACTCAGAAATTAATTATGAAATTTAAAAATTAGATGGGGTAGAATATTTAATAAAAATCATTCATGTATACATCATTTTAGTGGGTTATATTAGAGAGATTTCTGGTGGGTTCGTCCGAACTCCACGAAAATTTGATTGGGCCGCATTGGACCAATCAGACCACCACCGGAACCACCACCTTAAAGTAATGTTTTCCTTCCCTTTCTTCTTTTTCATGCATCTATGCATTAATTCATACATTGAGGACAATGCATGAGATAGGTGTAGGGAAGGGTCTAACATAACTTAGGTTTTTCTTTTTATTTAAAAACAAGAAAAAAATTAATATTTTCTTTACTTTTAAAAACTTTTTGAAAATCGAAATAATATTTTAACATATTTTTTGTAAGAAATTAAGTCATTTTAAGGAATAGGATAATTATAATTAGGATTTCTTATACTTGATCAAAATAAGATTATTTGTTTGATTTTTAGGGTTAGGAAGATAATTTGTCAAAGTAATTTAGTCTTGATCTTTGCCTTGATGAAATATGCACACTTTATACACTTACACACTTAGAGTTCAAAAATAAAGATCCATGGCAAGAATTGCATCTTGTATTGCAAGAATAATATAACCTACTTTGCCAACTGACCATTTAGCGATGAGAGTTTCGTCATAAGCAATCTTAGAGTATTAACCTTAGAGATAACGTGAATGGTCTAGCCCACAAGATATTGTCGCATCTTTTGGATGGCAAAAAGCAAAGCTAGACACTCCTTTTCGATCAGGTTGTAGAGATGCTCAGCTCCAATCATGGTCCTTCAGGTAGTAGATTGCTTTCTCATGTCCTTGGTCATTATTCTGGGCTAGCAGAGCTTCCAAAGAATGATCCATAGCTCTAACATATATCAGGAAGGGTTTTTTCTGATACTGGAGCTGCAAGAATAGGCGAATGCATGAAGTATTGCTTGATTCCTCAAATGCTTGTTGGCAAGCACTGTCCCATACAAATAAGACTCCTTTCTTCATCATTTTGATGAAGGGTTGTTCTTTAGATTTCTTGGAGATTGCATCTCCTGAATGGTGCGGACTTTCTCAGGGTCGAGATAGATTCATTTATATGTAACAACAAATCCAAGGAACTTGCCAGTGACTACCCCCAAGGAGTTGGTCGGATTCATTTTCAATTGATTCATCTGCATGATGTCAAATACTCTCTTCAGATCTTCTATGTGATCGCCTTTGTCATGACTCTTCACTACAATATCATCTACGTAGTATTATACAGTCTTGCATATGCTCGTGGAAGATTGTATTCATTGCCGTTGATATGTCGCCCCTGCATTCTTCAAAAGGGAATATATTTCATGATTGGATATATGTATAAATAAATTTCGAGGACGAAATTCTTGATAAGGTGGTGTGAGCGTAATGGCCTGAATATTATATGACTTTATTTGTGTATGGATGTGTGGATATACATATAGGTGTTGATATGATATTTGATGTTCGGATAAGGATATATGTGTAAATGTGTGTATGTGTACATATATATGTATATGTGTGTATGTGTACGTGCATGTAGGTATATCTACGTGTTAATGAGGAGCATGTGGAGTGCCTCACATATATTGGATAAGTTTACGCACTGAGAGAGAAGAGTTGGGAAGAGATGTTGTTCAGAATAGGTCAAGAATCATAACTTGACACAGAGGTTCGGTTGACCATCCGGTCGACCAACCTGCATAAATATGCATCTGGGGTGTTAGTCGGTCGATCGGGGTCGATTGAACCCCAACAGAGAGTTGGGGGTTCTCAGTCGACCGATCGACTGATCCCCACCTGGTCGACCGAACCCCAACAGAGAGTTGCGGTTGTCAGTCGGTCGATCGACTGGTCAACTGATCCCCAATAGAGAGAACTGACAAGAAGTCGGTCAACCGGCCAGTCGGTCGACCAATGTCGGTTGGAGACTTCGGTCGACCGGCCAGTCGACCGACAGTGGGTCTGGGCTTTATTCTGGGCCTTTCCCTCACTTCTCTATAAATAGAGAGTGATCTGTTTTTTCTCTCTTTCTCATTTGCACACTCTTTCTTTCTCTCTCTTATATCTCTCTCCCCTTCCTATGGTGGCCGGCCTAGCACAAGAAGAAGGAGAAGAAGAAAAAAAGAAGAAGAAGAAGAATAAGGAGAAGAAGATGGAGATCCCCATGGATCTTCCCCTAACTTGAAGCCATGCTTGGATGGAGCTCCCTCTCCTTAATTCTATCATCATCTTTATCATCTCTTTGACCTAGCAAAGTAAGTCTTACTCTGCTTGCTTTTTCCCATGGATTCAAAGCCTAGGATTTATAAAAATGATATTTTCATTTTACCTATGATATTAAAAATGAGTTTTGATTATGTTATAGTATTTGGATCTTGCTAGGATTATTAAGAGTTCGTGCTTAGTATGATAGCTATCATATACTTGAATTTTTGATTAATAAAAAATGTGATTTTTACCAGATCTAAAATTCAAAATATGCATATAATTAAAAATGTGATATTTATTACTTAGAATTAAATAATTAATTATAGGCTTATCCTTGACATGCTAGCTTGCATCCCCTTAAGTATGGATCGGTTTAGTTAATAAAAATGTGATTTTTATTAGATCTGGGAAATGAGTTATTAAAAAAATAATTTTTATAGAATCATGTTGGATATATACATGTGTATCCATTAGTAGCTAATATGTATATACTAGAATATGAGACTTATTTGATAATAATATTTTGATATTTATTTTACCCATGAATTAAATATAAAGACTTGATTATGTTTGGATGATTTGTTGATGTTAAGCTAATTACATGAAAATTAACTAGTTGTTTACCATGCTAGGAACTTTCCATAGATCCCTATGATGGTTTGAGCCATTGGTTGCTGAGTTGAATCGATATTGATCTATAACATTAGAAGAAAACCTAATAGGTTTTGAATTGATAATTGAACAATTACATGTTATTTGATTTCTGGAGATGCGTATCAGTTTTGAATCGATGTTTGTGATACCCGGTGCACCTTTATGGGACGAATGTAGCATACACGTAGATACATGTAGCTAGTGTGTATGTGATTGGTAGTCAAAAATGCATTTTTATCATCATATTTACCATCACATTTTCATATTTATTCATTTAATTCTGCACAATTATTAATATTTTGTTATTTATTGTGTGCAGGCCTCGAATTATTATTTTAATAATAAATAAAGCTTAATGAAGCCCAAAAGCCCACATTTGAAGCCCAGGTGTAAAAGTGCAAATATCAGATTGTCAAAGTGCAAATATACAAGGGCTAAAGTTGCAATTATTAAAGTTGAGGAAGGATAGAATTCTACCCAACCCTAAACTCTTGCAGGATGAGCATAAAAGCCAAAGATGAGAAGGAAATTCGTTTAAAAGAGATTGGGAGAATTCAAAATCTAGGTAACTTGATTATCAAGTTACATCGAAATCCCAATATGAAGAGCCAGGATCATACTTCCAGAAGCTGGCGCCCACATGGACGGACCAGACGAAGCCACGCGCCAAAGCGCGTGGCCAGAAGCCACAAAAGTGCCACGGAACCGCGGCAATCTAGTTGATCCAGAATCCCAGATTTCGTGGGCAAGTTCATCCAGGACTCCTCTGCCTTCTGCACCTATAAATATCCCCTGCAGTGCAACGTACAGAGTCGTCCAGAGGCGAGCCAAGGGCCAAAAGCTAGGGTTTAGGTTTTAGGTTAGATTTTATTTTGTAAATTTTGTAACTGAGAGTGGAGATGCTTTCATGGAGGAAGGAATCATACTTGTACTGAGGTGACATCGGTGTAAGTTTTTATTTTTCCCCCATTGTTAATAAAAATCTGCTCGAGGTTGGTTTGTTTTTATTCTTGTTTCATTGTTTCTTTATTCTCGCTTTATCTTTGTTTTTCTAATCTTGTTCTATGTCATTGTTTCTCTCTGATGACTTGTAATCCGTGAGATCCGATTGCTTCGAGACTGCCTAGCCAACGAAGATCCCTTGATGGCTTATGGCGACGAACATCCTATACGCCATACTTGCAAATCTTCTGAGAAAAAGTAAGTCGTCGCAAAAGGATCGAAGGCAAGCAGACTAAAGAGATAAGTTTTCTTTCCTTTTCTGTTCTTTTCTTTTTTGTAGATTAAATCCACATCTTCCACAATTCTTTCCCACAACTCATCTCCATATTCTTTTCTACCACCCATTGTAAATACCACTTCCTTTCTAACTTAACAAATAAAAATAAAAACTTTAGAGAAACTTGCTTAACGCTTCCATCGCAGTCCCTCCCTGAGGATCACGACCCGCATAGCCCTGCTACCGCGGATTAGAACTGAGACTTGCACATCTATTCTTAAAACTAACATATAATATTTTGTGTGCAGGAAAACTCAGTCAAACAAATTAAAAAGGCGCCAGCTTCTGGAAGTATGATCCTGGCTCTTCATATTGGGATTTCGATGTAACTTGATAATCAAGTTACCTAGATTTTGAATTCTCCCAATCTCTTTTAAACGAATTTCCTTCTCATCTTTGGCTTTTATGCTCATCCTGCAAGAGTTTAGGGTTGGGTAGAATTCTATCCTTCCCTCAACTTTAATAATTGCAACTTTAGCCCTTGTATATTTGCACTTTGACAATCTGATATTTGCACTTTTACACCTGGGCTTCAAATGTGGGCTTTTGGGCTTCATTAAGCTTTATTTATTATTAAAATAATAATTCGAGGCCTGCACACAATAAATAACAAAATATTAATAATTGTGCAGAATTAAATGAATAAATATGAAAATGTGATGGTAAATATGATGATAAAAATGCATTTTTGACTACCAATCAGTATGTATTGGCGGTGTGCGTGTACACTGGACACGTAGGGTTATCCTATTTTTATGCGTAAAGCACGAAGTTACACTGACATATACATATACATATACATACACATACATACATACATACATACATACATACATACATACATACATACATACATACATACATACATACATACATACATACATATATATATATATATATATATATATATATATATATATATATATATATATATGATGCATTGATTACTGTGATACATGTATTAGACACGTGGGTTTGGATGAACGCCGAGTGCGTATATGTAGATGCAGATATGAGCATGTGTTGTTTCATCTAAATCATTGCATCATTTACATTCTGCATCATTGCATTGGGTGGAGTGGCGGAGATGAGAACATCGCGCAGAGGAAGGAAAGTGTGGATGGAGATGTACATCCATTCATTTGATATGTTTAGTGGTAACCATCACATAGAGGAAGGGGAGTATGGATGGATTTACTGATAGAGATCTGATGTATTTAGTTGTGACCGTCACGTAGAGAAAGGAGAGTATGGATGGATTCACCGCTAGTGATTAGTTTACAGTTCTGCATCATTATATCGCATTCTCCTACTGATTTATGAATAAAATGTCGGTCTAAATCGTGTTTTGGTCTCTCTTGCAGATAATCAAGACAAGGAGGGTAAAAGGGTAATAAAAGCTTAATTAAACCCATTTTTGGGTAATTAAATCCGCATTTCTTGGAGGCCAAGTAATGGAGCTTCTAGAAGATACATTGAACCTATACCCTTGCCCATGTCAGAAAAGAATCTGGACATAAATAACTGAATCTGAGCACATCTGGATGGTCCCCGAAGTGAAACGGACCCACGCACCAAAACCAGGGATTCTGGTATACTTGCATTTCATTCTTGTTATTATTCTTTGATTCCTGTATATCACCTTTGACTTCTATTCAGCTATCATTTTCTTCCCGTTATTCATTGCTATCATGTGTGGTCTTATATGTATTACTGCAGTGTTCATTGATCATTATGCTTCCGATTTATAGCTTGTTCAGGTTACAATTGAGGCTTAGCGCGTATACGAGGGGTATTTTACCTCGCATATATGCGTCGCAATAACGTCTCCGTATCTTTAAGATCGGGGCGTTACAGAGTGGTATCAGAGCCTAGGTTCGACATAAGAGAGAACCTAGTTCCTACCTGTAACCTGAGACAGTTATGTCGACACTGCAAAATACATATACTATTCATACAATGATATTGACTCCATTTGGAATTGATCGTCCTCCCTTTGGAATTCCATTCTTGATCTGTTGGTATTCATGATTCCAACACTTCAATTAGAGTGATTTGGATGTCCATCTTGATTTTATCCTTCCTTCCTATTCATTCCTCCTGATTCTATCTCTTGAGATCGGTTACTCCATGTTGAAGCTGGTAGCAGAGATCAGAGCGCGCAGCGGAATCGTGGTGTCCCAACGAGGCAACGTGGAAGATTGTTGTGTTCTCTCTTGATCTTTGATTCTTTTACCATTCCCTACCTTATTTGAATTTCGAGGACGAAATTTTTATTAAGGTGGGTAGAATGTAATATCCCTAATCTAAACTACTGTATTTTTTTATTTTCTCCAAGTATTTATTTTGAGTTAACCAGTATTTTTATTTAATCAAGTTAAATTATTATTTTTCCTAAGATTATTATTATTAAGTATGAAAATTATTTTGAGACAGTAGATAGTAATTTGACATTTTATATTTACCATTATTATTATTGATTGATATTTAAATATTATTTCCAGTGTTTCATTAAGGTCATTATTGTTTATTAATATTTTTACTCCATTGTGATTATTATTTATTGTTAATGTATTATTATTCTATTGTTGGCATTCAGTAATTATGATTTGCGTTACTATTATTTTATTTATTTAATTTGGATATTGGCATTGGTACTTATGTTATTTATTCAGGTTGTGTTTCACTTGTTGGCCTCTCTCCCTACTTCCCATTTGCCATTGATGATCCTATGACTATTTGGATTCTAGCCCATTATCCATACTCTTGTTGTCTTGATCCTTATACCCATTATGAGACCCGATGCCATACCCGCTATCTAATTCATTACCCAAACCCATGACCCGTTCCTAATCCTATACCCATTAGCCCATTCGGATCCTAACCCGGTTGCCTAGACCCAACCCAATACCACCCTACTATATAATCCTATTGATACCAAACCCTAAACCTAATTAACAAATCCCTAAACTCATCTCCTCCCACACACACAGCCGCCTCCTCCCAATCTTCATCTTCCTCCACTTGCAGTCCGCGACCTCCTCCCTCTCCATCTAGCCGCAACAGAGGCAGCAAGAGCAGCACCACCACAGCCCCTTGTGCGCCACCAGCAGGCCCAGCCCAGGCCGTGCACCTCCTCCCTTCTCCATGGCAGCAGCAAGGGAAAGATCCAGCGGCAGCAGCAGATCTGGACAGCCCTTGTCCAGATCTGTGTAACACCTCCGACGAGCACCAAATCCCCTCCACGGCGACTCGGCAGCCGAATCCAGATCTGGACAGCAGCAGATCTGCACCTTCGGCAGCGAGCGAGCAGGCCGTTCTCCCGATCCACGCCATCCCGTCGCCGGAGACCAGCACGGTGACCTTCCCCAGTGTCTTGGCCACCCCCCATGCAGTCCGTTGGCGAGGAATCGCACCACAGCGACCATGGCAGCAACTCGCTCGACGACGCGCACGGCAGATCCAGATTCAGACCAGCAGCACAAGCAGCGGGCGAGCGGCGATTCCAGGCCCTTCCGGCGAGCGCGAGACCTCCAGCTTGCTGCCATGCCTTCTCCAGCAACCTGGCTACCTTCCCATGCGGTCCGATAGCGAAGAGCGGCACCACGGCGACCGTAACGGCGACTCGCCCGGTAATGCGCAGATTTCCCAATGTGAGTGTTTCTCTCCCTCTTTCTATTTTCTATCTCATTATTATATGCATTGGTTTATAGATGTATTTTAATGTGTATGTAGAGTGAATGTAGAACTTGTATACTTTGTTGTGTGAGAGAGAGGAGGCATATACATGTTTTATTGTGTAGAGATCACCGAGCATGAAGGTGGACGGTCATCTCCCGTTTATTTTACATGTTGGATGTATAGGAATATGATATGCATGATTCTTGATACATGTTAGAACCCCCATGTTTGTCCTATGTATATCTAGAGTATTGTTGTAGACATAACAAGATGTAGCATGAGGGTGATTGAGATGGATATTAGTGGTAATGACTTGATCTAATAGAGCTTAGATGCACGTATATGTGGTGATACCGAATATTGGGATATCATGTTTGACCTTAATAGAAATGTGAACTCTTGAGGATTGGGGATCATAGTTGTATGTTAAAGTGAGATGACTAATACTGGATATTGTTATATGTTGGAATGACGATTATTGAATCAGATTACTAGATGTGTAATGGAACTTGACGATCATGTAACTGTTGGGAATGTGAGTTGGATATGATGACTTTGGATTGATCTGGGACTTATGCTATTTACATAGAATGGTGATCGGAGATTAGACAAAGACCTTATTAGTGGATATTTGAGGACATGTTAGATATGATCTTACCTTAATAAAAGATTAGTGTTCTTGACGATTGGATGGTACATGGACTTATTCTGATTTGGACTGAATTAGAGTTATAGAGGTCAGATGATATATTTCATGTAGAGGACTTTCTTGGACTTGTTATCCTTTCATTGATAATAATTTAAGTGATGATTCATTCAGATGTTGATGTGTACTTGTTATGATATTAGAGACTGGATTACTTGATAGCTATTGATTGACTTTACTTATTGGTGACTTTGAGAGTGACGTATGGATGGTCTTGAGAACTTGAGTTTATAGTACTTTGCTTGGATTAGTCTGTTCATGACCAGTAGATTATTACTCACCTTGGATAATCTTGTTTTACCTGTGAAACCTGACTGGTTATTCTTTATATATATACCTGACAACTATCATGTTCATGTTACTGAAATTTGCTGGAAAAATATTATTACACGGTAACAACACCCGCATGTTCACTTGTTATATATTCCTGTTATACCGGTATCCTGTTACTTGACATGTTGTACTCCTGTTATACCGGTATCTTGACTTTCACATGCTGATATTGTTACCGTGACTACCACTGAGTTATCCCAGTAATTAAAGTAACATGCACATTAAATAAACTTGATAAACTAAAACATGATAACACACAACTTGCACTGGGCTTGGGGAGATTGATGGAGGAGACAGCGTCCGTATTTTGGGTGGACCTAGGATTTAGGTTGCGCAGCCGAAAGAGGGTTCCACTGCAGGGTTCCCGTGGGGTGACTGGCACCCCGTCCTGTTTATTCCTGTTTACATGTTCCTGACTACCTAGCGGTAGGTCCTGGTTCAGCGCCAGGAGTCTGGGCCGTGGTCCCGGGTATGTACGGGACCCACCTAAAGCATGGACAATGTCTCCAACCGATCAGTTTCAATAACTTAAGGGCATCGATCGGCATGTGTGGTAGGCGTAGTATGGGATGCGTCTATTGCATGTGACAATTGGTGTTCGCTGACATAATTAATAATAAACTGTTGATGCTTTGTGACTGACTGTAATCACCTGGTTGTATATTTATATATCATTATGATAGACCCATGATTGTAACCAGGACCAGACTTATGACCAGACTTGGATACCAACCTAGTGACATGTGATAGGTTACACATATAGACATCTGTTGATTGCTACAGTTGCTTTACTGGTCTTATACCTGTACTCTTATTCTTGCTGTCTTTATTCGTGTTGCTTTCATTGTTCAGTTATTCATCCTGTTATTTAGTCTCTTATATTTGCAGTTGTTCTTATTACTATTTATGCACATGGTTTATTCTGCACGAGTTCTTTCCCCTTTACACACACACTCATTATGGTCGCGTTCTGACGACCCTGGATTTGCACGTCCAGCTATTGGACGATTGTTTCTAATGTGCAGGTGTTTGATGAGGCGGTACGCTTTGCGAGGAGCTTGGGTCCTCTTCCTTTGATTCTGGTATACTTGCATTTCATTCTTGTTATTATTCTTTGATTCCTGTATATCACCTTTGACTTCTATTCAGCTATCATTTTCTTCCCGTTATTCATTGCTATCATGTGTGGTCTTATATGTATTACTGCAGTGTTCATTGATCATTATGCTTCCGATTTATAGCTTGTTCAGGTTACAATTGAGGCATAGCGCGTATACGAGGGGTATTTTACCTCGCATATATGCGTCGCAATAACGTCTCCGTATCTTTAAGATCGGGGCGTTACACGATCTCTCCTTCTGATTGCCTCGACCTCATAGCAAACGAGGCTATTTATAGAGGTCCTAGGGGGTGAACGTGCCCCCTGAAAACGCTCCACAATGAGGGCCAACTTCCCCGCTACATGGGCGGTAACTAACCCACATGCCTGCTAAAGACATGCCACGATGGGGGCTGATTTCCCTTACGTGTGGGCAGTGATTGGTCCCTTAATCAAGGCGGTTATAACTGAGACGCGGGTTTTAGACCTTTGCGTCTTGAGGCTGAGACGCGGGTGTCTGGCCGACGCGCCTTGATGCTGAGACGCGGGTGTCGAGTCAACGCGCCTTGATGCTGAGACGCGGGTGTCGAGTCAACGCGCCTTGATGCTGAGACGCGGGTGTCTAGCCGACGCGCCTTGATGCTGAGACGCGGGTGTCAGGCCGACGCGCCTTGATGCTGAGACGCGGGTGTCGAGCCAACGCGCCTTGATGCTGAGACGCGGGTGTCGAGCCAACGCGCCTTGATGCTGAGACGCGGGTGTCGAGTCAACGCGCCTTGATGCTGAGACGCGGGTGTCGAGCCAACGCGCCTTGATGCTGAGACGCGGGTGTCGAGTCAACGCGCCTTGATGTTGAGACGCGGGTGTCGAGCCAACGCGCATTGATGCTGAGACGCGGGTGACGAGCCAACGCGCCTTGATGCTGAGACGCGGGTGATAGTCCCTCGCGTCTAGAGCTTGAAACTTTGCTTTTCAATGGCTTGTCCTCTAGTAACTTTTGGACAGCCTACAATTCAAAGAGAGAAAGAGATAGATTGATGTAATAGATGGTGACAATCTATGTAAAGGTGTCTCCTTTCTTCTCCATTGTAATCTTCTCCATCTTCTACATTATGCTTAGCTAACTTTTCTTCTCATGGCAATCTAATCTAACCACTTACTTGATAATCCACATGAATCTAATGACCTCTACAAGGCCTTGCTCTTGCAAGAGCCATTGATGGCTTATGATGATGAATTCTAACATTCTAACATTTCTAACATCTAACCCACTAACTTGCTCACTTGCAATGTCTTCTTTATTTCATGCTCACCTCGAACTGATTTCGATGATTTAATAGCCCCTTGTAACTTGTTGTGTAGTATGAATGTGTTGTTTGAATGTAGAAAAACAATCTTATGAACCATGCTTTGTATCGTCTCTTGAAGCCAAGGATTAGTGATGGCCAAGGATCCATGTGAGGCAACTCACTAAGAGGTTAGCATGGTTAGTGGAGCAATTAGTAGTTAGTAACTATGAGTTTTCTTTTATCTTATTTTAAAAATCAATTTTAAAATACTTTTATCATTTTTCCATTGTTGTTCTCACTAACTTCTTAGTTCATCTCTGTTCATTTCATTTTTGCTTTCAAAACCATTTCTCTTTTATTTTCACATCACTGTTTCATCGTCTTCTTCACCTATCACCTCTGGATTTCTTTTCTTTTCTTTTCCTTTTCTAATTCTTTAAAAAAGAAGACTCGTTAACATAACACGTGAACGGACTTCTAATGCTTCTATCGCCTTTCATCCCTGTGGATTCGACCCGTTGAGCCAATGCTATAACAGAAGTATCAAGGGAACATTAGCATACATATAATTTCACTGATTTTGCAAAACACACATTTTCAAGCGCTGGTTTCGCTCCGAACGGTTAGTTATTTCATTTACTTATATTAAAAGTATCGCCTTTGAGGGCGTGGTTTCTAGTGTTGGATATAATTGCGATATCATATTGATTCGTCACGTGTCGTGTTGCATGCACGAACATATCTTGACCTTTGTTTTCCATATATGTTGTTTTGGTAAGCTGCATGATAGTGTAGATCCTCTTTCGTTTTTAGTTTTGATTGGAGGAGATGTTTCACTCTGATCGTAGTCTGATTTAAATATTCATCGCTGATTTTCTGTTTGGGTGTGGGTCCCTAGACTATAGCAACTCAGTGCGTGTCCTGTTATACACCAGAGTGGATGATTATTTGAAGATATGTTTGGCTGATTAATGGATACTTAGAATTGATTAAAAATATAGAGCTTCAGACTATGATGAATTAGTGTTGACCCATGTATTAGGGTTTCTGTGTTGATTTAGAACCTGTAGATTGACTCGTATATTGGATATGAGTGTTGAGATGTGTTTTGTATACATGATGGATTTAATAATTAGTTTGTACTATAGATCTTATGAGAATGATGGATAGCAACCCATGCTAATTGACTTGAGGTAGTAAACCTATACCCGCCTGGTATTGTAAACTTGATTCGATTAAGAGGCAAAACTGTAGTTTGACAATGAGTTGGACATGAGAGTTGGTCTGTACGATTGACCTGTGATTGATTGGTTTGAGCTATAGACCAGTGACTGATCTGTATATATATACCATACTTGAATAGTTTAGTTTTGTGCCAGATCCGCATAGTTTGACCCTGTATTGGACTTGTATTGGTGCTCGTGTACTAGACACGTATTGTAGATGTGATTGAGATCTGGGTAACCGTATAATTGTTCCCTTTTGTTATATGAGAGTGTGCATCACTCTATTTTAATAGTTGAGATTGTCTTCTAGATATGGAACACATATTCCATTTCCTTATAGTGTTATAGTTTACCTCTATTAGAGAATATTGGTGATTTAGTCGTGTGATTAGAAAAACCCTTCCAAGAATCAGACTTTCTGATTTCATTTGTGATCGTGAGCTTGAGCTAGACTTGGATTAAGACACCCATGAGACCTGAGGGATCATTCCCCACTTATATTCATCAACTTCAGTGTTATCCAGTGTGTTGCACAGTTCACTTTGCTAGGTTTACACTTGATATAGTTTGGATTAGACCCTGCGTGTATGATATGCACGGATGTGCACTGTTATGCACGGAGACGCACATACACATCCTTTTCTTTATTTTACATTGTTTCGGATTTTCTTGTCATAGATTATGTTCTTATTAGTTAAATTGTTAGTTTTGCCCTTCCTAGTTTGTCTCCTCTTCATCCATGAGCTGGCTCTGGACTCATAGTAGGAGGCAACCTTTGAATTGACTTTGCTGACGCATTGACATCATTTCCCCCCTTTCAGGTTCTTTGGCATGGCTGATGGAGAGGCGTATCATTCGGGATTTTCACTCTGAGATAGAGCTCGTTTGTTTTTATAGTTTAATGTATTCCTTTTAGATCCCATTAGTGTTGTATTCTTATATTTGATTCAGATGTAGTAGTTGTGTTCATTGTATAGACATTTGTTCTCTTTTAGTTGAGTCTATTTGTATTATTATTATTTAAGGCCGAGAGCCTGTTCTGGTTCATAAGTATATTTCTGTATCCCTATGTTGGGGTATTCATGTATTTGAGACTCAGACCTTGTATTCTGATATTTGGACTCTTTTGTCTATTGGGACTGGACTATTTCCCTGTGTGCGATTTTTCTTATATTTATATTTGCAATCCAATGTCTGATATACATGTTTATTTGTGCATATATATATATATATATATATATATATATATATATATATATATATATATATATATATATATTGTGATATATTCCTACCTGTGTTACATATATCAACTGCTTGTGTCCCTCACCCACTATTTCTGATAAGGTTATAACAGATTTTTTCGCTGTTTATAGATATCATGTTTATATATTGCTATCTGTCTGAGTTATGTCCTATATTATAACAGCCTTAGAGTTTGCACCCAGATGACCACTGGTGTATGGACTCTCGAGGGCGTTACAGTTGGTATCAGAGCTCTAGGTTCTAGTATCCTAGGGTATTCATAACATGTGTCTAAGTTGTATACTAGTCGACTCAATTCTTTACATATAGGATTCTTCGAGTCTAAAATCCACCATAGTGAGACTCGTACTACTTGCAGTCCGAGTGAGGACGATTGTTTAATTTTATGTGAACTTATATTATACTATTTTTATGTGAACTTTTTTTATGATCTTTGGATTTCAATCGAGTTGAAATCTACACGATATCGTAACAGTCTATTCTTTGACTATAAACTATTTGGTTGAGTCACGTTACATCTGTTTGAGATATACTTGATTTGTTTATATGTTGTGGGAGAACTTTGATTCTCCGACATTGATTTTGAGGTAGGAAGAATAATACCCCTACGATATCCGAGTGATTGAGGATGTTTGATCTTGCAGCCTGCTGATAGGCTTGGTGTCTATTTGAGACCATTTGTTGTTGTTCTGATAGACGATACTCTGAATTTGTAGTTTTGATATGCTTTTTTGATGATTGATTTGTGCAATACATTTTAGGATTATTTATATGTTTGTTTTCTTACATCATCATTTCTCTTACGTGTATTTGGTATGGGCTGAATACACGTCATTATTAATTTTATGAGTATTTAGTATGGGCTAAATACACTTACTTATTAATATGATTATGAGTATGATGATGTTTCATTTGTGCTTTTATTGCATCATGATCTATATTGTTACGTGTATATAGCAACTGATCACATGAGATTCACGGTACCAAGTTTCATGTGAGTAGACGCTAAATACACGTAATCATTGCATATGCTTGCTTATTTGTCGTAACGCAGATTGTGTATATTTAGCTTATAACTGCGCGAAACATATGGTATATATATGAGGGTTTCCTTATTTGGATTATTTCGCTTGACGCACAAGTTTCAAGCAATTAAAAAGCTACGATATATATATCTGTATTACACCATCCAATAGCTGTGTTCTTTTCCCGAATACTATATTTGTTTATTTCACACACCTTGGTGATGAATTTCGGGGACAAAATTCTTGTTAAGGTGGTAAGAATGTAATATCATGAAAATATTTAAACTATATTTCATGTATGGATATATGTATATATGAATTTCGAGGACGAAATTCTTCATAAGGTGGTGTGAGTGTAATAGCCTGAATATTATATGACTATATTTGTGTATGGATGTGTGGATATACATATAGGTGTATATGAATGATCCGATATGGTATTTGATGTTCAGATAAAGATATATGTGTAAATGTGTGCATGTGTACATATATATGTATATGTGTGTATGTGTATGTGCATGTAGGTATATAAACGTGTTAGTGAGAAGCACGTGGAGTGCTTCGCATATTTTAAATAAGTCTACGCATCGAGTGAAAAAAGTTGGGAAGAGGCGGTGTTCAGAACAAGTCAAGAATTAGAACTTGACAAAGATTCGATCGACCATCCGGTCAACCGACCTGCACAAATGTGCATTTGGGGTATCAGTCAGTCGACCGGGCGGTCAACCAAACCTAACAGAGGTTGGTCAATCAGTCGACTGATCCCCAATATAGAGGACTGACAAGAAGTCGGTCACCGACCGGTCGACCGACCTATGTCGATTGGAGACCTTCGGTCGATCGGTCAGTCGACCGACAATGGGTCTGGGCTTTATTCTAGGCCTTTTCCTCACTTCTCTATAAATAGGGGATTGATCTCTTTTTTCTCTCTCTTTCTCATTTACATACTCTCTCTTTCTCTCTCTCTTATATCTCTCTCCCCCTCCCTATGGTGGCCGGCCTAGCACAAGAAGGAGAAGAAGAAGAAGAAGGAGAAGAAGATGGAGATCCCCAGGGATCTTCCCCTAACTTGAAGCCATGCTTGAATGGAGTTCCCTCTCATTGATCCCATCATCATCTTCATCATCTCTCTGACCTAGCAAGGCAAGTCTTACTCTAGCTTGCTTTTCCCTATGGATCCAAAATTTAGAATTTATAAAAATGATATTTGCATTTTACCCATGATATTAAAAATGGTTTTGATATGTTATAGTTTTGGATCTTGCTAAGATTATTAGGGGTTCATGCTTAGTATGATAGCTAACATATACTTGAATTAGACTTGATTTTGATTAATAAAAATGTGATTTTTATCAGATCTAGAATTCATAATATGCCTATAATTAAAAATGTGATTTTTATTACTTAGAATTAAATAAGTTAATTATATGCTTATCCTTGACATGCTAGCTTGCATCCCCTTAAGTATGGATTGGTTTAGATTAATAAAAATCTGATTTTTATTAGATCTAGAAAATGAGTTATTAAAAATATGATTTTATACGATTAACATGCTTAGAATCATGTAGGTTTTATACATGTGTATCCAGCTAGTATGTATAAAATAGAATTTGAGACCTATTTGATAATAAATATTTTGGTATTTATTTTACTCATAAATTAAATATAAAGAATTTATTATGTTAGGATGATTAGTTGATGTTAAGCTAATTACATGAACATTAACTAGTTGTTTACCATGCTAGGATCTTTCCATTGATCCCTATGATTAGTTTGAGCCATTGGTTGTTGAGTTGAATCGATATTGATCGATAACGTTAGAAGAAAACCTAATAGGTTTTGAATTAATAATTGAACCATTACATGTTAGTTGATTTCTTGAGATGCGTATCAGTTTCGAACTGATGTCTGTGATATGGACCCGGTGCACCTTTATGGGGAAGGTGTAGCGTACACGTACATATGTGTAGCTACTGTGTATGTATTAGTGGTGTGCATGTACACTAGACACGTAAGGGTTATCCTACTTGTATGCGTAAAGCACGAAGTTGCACTGACACACACACACACACACACACACACACACGTGCGCACATATATATATATATGTATATATATATGTATATACGTATATATGTATATACGTATATACATATATGTATATACATATATGAATGATGCATTGATTATTGTGATACGTGTATGAGACACGTGGGTTTGGATGAACGTCGAGTGCATATGTATGGATGCAGATATGGGCATGTGTTATTTCATTTAAATCATTGCATCATCTACATTCTGCATCATTACATTGGGTAGAGTGGCGGAGATGAGACCATCACAAAGAGGAAAAGGCTTGCGGATGAAGATGTACATTCATTCATTTGATATGTTTAGTGTTAACTATAACGTAGAGGAAGGGGAGTATGGATGGATTTACCGATAGAGATCTGATGTATTTAGTTGTGACCATCACGTAGAGAAAGGAAGGTACAGATGGATTCACCGCTAGTTATTTCATTTTCTTATATCAATTTTATCGCCTTTGAAGATGTGATTTTAGTGTTGGATATGATTGTGGTATCATATTGATTTGTCGCGTGTCATGTTGTATGCACGGACACATCTTGACCATTGTTTCCCATATATATTGTTTTGGTAAGCCGCAAGATAGTATAGATCCTCTTTCGTGTTTAATTTGGATCGGAAGAGATGCTTCGCTCCAATCGTAGTTTGATTTAAATATTCATCGCTGACTTTCCATTTGGGTATGTGTCTCTAGCCTATAGCAGCTCAGTGTGTGTCCTGTTAGACACCAGACTGGATGATTATTTGAGGATATATTTGACTGATTAATGGATACTTAGAATTGATTAGAAATATAGAGCTTCAGACTATGATGAATTAGTGTTGACCCATGTGTTAGGCTTTTTGTGTTGATTTAGAACTTGTAGATTGACTCGTGTATCAGATATAAGTGTTGACATGTGTATTGTACACATGATGGATGTTGTGCCAACGACAACAACCAGAAGAGGAATCCCTGAATCTCCCAAGCACGAAGAACAATTCCAAAACAGTACAAAATCAAATACCAGAGAAAGAACACACGCAAATAACGATCTAACGAGGTTCGGCCTCAATGCCTACGTCCCCGGGGCAATCAAAGAGAGATTATATTGCTTTGGAAGATCGATTACAATACTAGCAGCACCTCTGATCTCAAGAGAGCTGCAGATTTCCCAACATCCAACAAAACCCTAAAATTCCCGTATTTATACAAACAGGTTTCTAAATCAATAATCGCAGCCCGCACCCGCTTGTCGATCGACCGGGCGGTCGACCGGTCGGTCGACCGGGCACCCAACAGAAAGTTGGGTACTTTCAGTCGGTCGACCGGGCTCCATCCTTGTGCACATTGTGCACGTCGGTCGACCGGGCACCTGCTACTACGGGCGGTCGACCGAGCGGTCGATCGATATCCTGCTTCTGCTGCTGTAAGCCTGGTTTGCCGCTGCTACGTCCTCCGTCTTTTGTCGCCGACTTCCTCGATGATCCCTCGACGATCCTTGTTGACTTCCTCGACAATACTTCTCTCTTTCCAATAATTCTCTACCTCGGTGAAGATTCTTTCAAATCTAAGCCGAACTGTTCATCGACTCGAGAGCGGCTGCACCAATGTGGTTGCCTACGTACCCTGCCCAAGGGATCAAGCCATCCGTAGTTCATCCAAATGAGCTTCAGTAAGCTCAAGCTACCTGAAGGACATGGAGCAAAGCTTTGCAGTGTGCAAACTTGACTCCCGACACTACCTTAGTAACCATGTCGGCAGGATTCTCAGATATGTGAATCTTCAACAGTTCGATATCACCCTCTTCTAGAATCTCCCTAACGAAATGGTACCTGAAGTCAATATGCCTCATCCGTGCATGATAGACCTGGTTCCTGGCCAAGTAGATGGCACTCATACTGTCACAGTTAATCTTCAGCAGATCCTGTTCCACGCCTAAGTCATCAAGCAACCCTTGAAGCCAGATTGCCTCCTTCATGGCCTCTGTCATAGCCATATACTCAGCCTCTATGGTCGACAATGCGACGGTAGACTGCAGTGTGGACGCCAACTCACCGATGCCTGAGAGAATGTGAAGACAATCCCGTTGTCAACCGGCGCTTGTCAAGGTCACCTGCATAGTCTGAATCAACATACCCTATGCACTCTTGCTTTCCCATGGAGTCCTTCTCAAATACTAGACTACATCAATTGTTCCTTTGATGTACCTCAAGATCCACTTCACAGCCTCCCAATGACCCTGTCCCAGATCATGCATATATCTGCTCACCATGGAGACGGCCTGTGATAGATCTGGTCTCGTACACACCATAGCGTACATTAAGCTACCAACTACACTGGCATATGGAACGTGAGACATATACTCACGTTCTTGAACACTCTTCGGAGATATCTTTGCAGACAACTTGAAGTGAGGAGCCATAGGTGTACTTACAGACTTTATATCCTTGCCGATATTAATCCTCTATAGTACCTTCTCCAAATAGCCCTTCTGAGTCAAGCTCACCCTGCCAATTCCACTGTCTCTAGTGATCTCCATACCCAACACCTTACTAGCTTCACCAAGGTCCTTCATCTCAAACTCTGAAGATAGATCCCTCTTCAGAGCATCAATAGCAGATCTCGACCTCGAAGCAATCAATATATCATCTACATACAGAAGTAGATAGATATATTCACCTGACGGTAGCTTGTTGTAGTACACACATGGGTCATAGTGGCTACGTGTGTACTTCTTCCTTCTGATGAAGCTATCAAACCGCTTGTACCACTGTCTAGGAGACTGCTTCAGTCCGTACAGTGACTTCTTCAGCTTGCATACTAATTCTTCCTTCCCTACAGTCTTGAACCCTGTAGGCTGAGTCATGTAGATCTCCTCCTCTAGATCGCCGTGGAGAAAGGCGGTCTTCACATCGAGTTGGTCAAGGTCCAACTCATACTGCGCCACTAAAGCCAAAAGAATACGAATTGACGAATGTTTAACTACAGGAGAGAATACCTCATTATAGTCAATTCCTTCCCTCTGAGCATAGCCTTTGGCGACCAACCGGCCTTGTAGCGCACCGAATCTTCTTGGAGAGATCCTTGCTTCTTAGCATACACCCACTTGCAGCCTATAGCCTTCTTCCCTTTGGGCAACCTGGTGAGTTCCTATGTGTCATTCTTGTAGAAAGATTGCATCTCTTCATTCATGGCTTCTTTTCACATCCTCAATTTCGAACTGATCTCAGCTTCTCTGAAAGTGGATGGAATAGCCTCCTCAACGACTGAAAGTGCATACGCTACGACCATATCAGTAGTGAGCTAACCTGGTCTCCTAGTGTTCCTCCTTGGTCTTTCAACTGCAGTAGGGTCAGGAACATTACCCATGACCTGTTCTTGACCATGTTCATCATCTTTAGCACCTTCTTCAACTACTTGATCACTGCCGTGTGTCACCCCGGGAATGATCCTCACTGATGCTGATTCCTCTAGAGATGGTGGATTTGCATCGATCTCCACCTGCTGCGATAGCTCCTTGGTCTTGCTGATCTCCACCTGCTAAGAGACCGTAGGCTTCATCAAAGAAGCCTCATCGAAAGTGACATCCCTACTGAGTATGAACTTGTTGTCCGTTGGATCCCAAATCTTGAACCCCTTGATTCCACGCTTGAAACCGACGAACACACCTTTCTTTGCCCTTGGTCCAACTTATCATCTTTGACATGTAGTAGGCTGGACATCCGAAGACCCGTAGCAAATCATAGTCAGCAGCTGCTTTTCCTGACCAAGCCTCAAGAGGAGTCTTCCCCCCTATCGCAGACGACGGCAACCTATTCACAAGGTAGCATGCATACGCCAAAGCTTCAGCCCAAAACTTCTTTGACAATCCTGCATTGGACAACATACACCAGACCTTCTCTAGCAGGGTCCTGTTCATCCTCTCTGCTATCCCATTTTGTTGCGGAGTCTCTCGTACCGTGAAGTGTCTCTCTATGCCCTCATCAAGGCATAGCTGTAGGAAAGGATCCGATTTGTACTCTCCTCCATTATCTGAACGGAAAACCTTGATCTTCCTTCCCGTGCTTCTCTCCAAGTTCACTTTCCACTTCACGAACAGTTCTAGGACTTCTCCTTTGTGTCGCATGGTGTACACCCAACAGCGCCTAGAAAAATCATCAATAAATGACACAAATAATGGTTACCTCCAATCGATGCAGTCTTGGTAAGTCCCCAGACATCTGTGTGAACATAGTCAAGAATCCCCTCGGTGCAATGTGATGCTGTGCCGAACTTCACCTTGGTCTTCTTGCCGATGATACAATGCTCACAGAAATCTATTTTGCAGGTTTCGGCACCCTTCAGCAACCCTTGCCTCGCAAGAGCTTGCATTGACTTCTCTCCTGCATGTCCCAACCTTATGTGCCACAGCCTGGTTGAATCTTCCTCTGAACTGGAAGAAGCCGCCACTTGCCCTGTCACTGTACTACCCTTCAAGTAGTATAGGTTATTCTGGCGATCGGCCTTCAACACCACCATCGAACCTTTTATCATTCTAAGGACTCCTTCCTTAATCGACACCCCAAGGCCCAATGACTCCAAAGCTCCTACAAAAATTAGGTTTCTCTTCAACTGAGGTACATACCTCACTTCCTTCAGCTCCCTCACCATCCCATCAAACATTCTGATTGGAATTGTACCAACACCCTCCATGATGCACGGATGATCATCGCCCATGACGACCGAACACCCCTCCAGCTTCTCAAAACTGGTAAACCAGTCCCGATTAGGGCATACATGGTATGTAGAACCTGTATCCATGATCCACTCATTTTCACCTGAGTAGCCTATAATGGGAGTAGTAACTGAAAATGAGAACACTGACGAATCTGAGTCTGATCCATCTGCCTGTGATTTACTGCTAGGAGTGTTAACCACCTTTGCTAGATTTGCCTCAGACTTTGATTCCTTCTTTTTCCCTTGAACTTCGGACAGTCCACCTTCCAGTGCCCTATCTCTCTGCAGAAAGCACACTGATTCCTTTTGAGATCCCTAAACCCTGGCCTGGACTTTGATCTTCCTCTAACCTCCTTGCCCTTCCTTGATGAACCCCTACCTCTTACTTCCAGTGCCTCCACCGATGAGCTTGACTAAGAAGGATGTCTCTCCTTTCTCCTCGTCTCATAACTTGTCAATGCAGATGACACCTCATGGTAGTCCAGAGTCTGCCTACCATTGATAAAGGTCAGAGTGAATGTCTCATATTCCTCCTCCGGGAGTGAGTTCAGGAAGATGATTGCCTTGTCTTCCTCATCTACCATGACATCCACGTTCACCAAATCTGTAAGAAGCTTTGTGTATCGGTTGATGTGCTCATTCACTGTGCTCTCCTTCTTCATCTGAAACGATACAGCTTACTCTTAAGCTGCAATCTTGACTCGACACCCTTCGTCAGATATTTCTTCTCAAGGGTTTCCCACAGATGCTTCGCCGACGTCTCATGTTGCGCAAGATATTTTATGTCTTGCGTTAAACATGAACGAATTAACCCACATGCAGACCTGTTCATCTTTGCCCACTCTTCATCAGTGGTCGTGCTTCTCTTCTTTTCCAGAAGGAGAGTATCCTCGAGGTTCGATGCATTCAGGGCATCCATAACCTCACATCTCCACATCCTGAAATTATTTGTGCCATTAAACTTTACTACGTCAATCCTCGGATGAGGATTCATGGTTTTAACCGAAGCAATTTTTTCTGCCATCTAGATTACTTGATCCTCTAACTATGCAGAATAAACCACTTGAAATAGATCACAACTTCGATAAAAATTAGATTTTTACCTTTTCCCTGAAACCCTAGATTGAGTTTCTCACTGGATCTACTCCACCAAAGATTCCTTGAGCACTCCTTGCGTTCTTCTGAGATCGACACACGATCCCACGAGCACCGCTACCTCTGATATGAGATCGACACACGATCTCCACTGAATCAGATCCCGAAGCCCTCCGAATCTCCAGAAAAATCCCAAGCGAAACCTAGGAAGCTCTAATACCACTTGTTGTGCCAACGACAACAACCAGAAGAGGAATCCCTTAATCTCCCAAGCACGAAGAACAATTCCAAAACAACACAAAATCAAATACCAGAGAAAGAACACACGCAAACAACGATCTAACGAGGTTCGGCTTCAATGCCTACGTCCCCGGGGCAATCAAAGAGAGATTATATTGCTTTGGAAGATCGATTACAATACTATTAGCACCTCTGATCTCAAGAGAGCTCCAGATTTCTGACCATCCAACAAAACCCTAGAATTCCCGTATTTATACAAATAGGTTTCTAAATCAGCAATCGCAGCCCGCACCCGCTTGTCGATCGACCGGGCGGTCGACCGACCCCTTTCACCGGTCGACCGGTCGGTCGATCGGGCGCCCAATAGAGAGTTGGGTACTTTTAGTCGGTCGACCGGGCGGTCGACTGAGCTCCATCCTTGTGCACGTTGTGCACGTCGGTCGACCGGGCCGGTCGACTGAGCACCTGCTACTGCGGGCGGTTCGACCGAGCGGTCGACCGATATCCTGCTTCTGCTGCTGTAAGCCTGGTTGCTACTGCTACTTCCTCCGTCTTTTGTCACCGACTTCCTCGACGATCCCTCGACGATCCTTGTCGACTTCCTCGATAATACTTCTCTCTTTCCAACAATGGATTTAATGATTAGTTTGTACTATAGATCATATGAGAATGATGGGTAACGACCCATGCTAATTGACTTGAGGTAGTAAATCTATACCTGCTTGGTATTGTAGACTTGATTCGATTAAGAGGCAAAACTGTAGTTTGGCCATGAGTTGGACATGAGAGTTGGTCTGTACGATTGACCTGCGATTGATTGGTTTGAGATATAAACCAGTGACTAATCTGTTTATATATACCAGACTTGAATAGTTTAGTTGTGTGTTAGATCCATATAGTTTGACCCTTTACCGGACTTGTATGGGTGCTCGTGTACTAGACACGTATTGTAGACCTGATTGAGATTTGGGTAACCGTATTATTGTTCCCTTTTGTTATGTGAGAGTGTGCATCACTCTATTTTAATAGTTGAGATTGTCTTCTAGATATGGAACACAGATTCCATTTCCTTATAGTGTTATAGTTTATAACTCTATTAAAATATTGGTGATTTAGTCATGTGATTAGACAAACCCTTCCAAGAACCACACTTTCTGATTTCATTTGTGACCGTGACCTTGAGCTAGACTTGGAGTAGAAACCCATGAGACCTGAGGGATCATGCCTTACTTGTATTCATCAACTTTAGTATTGTCCAGTGTGTTGCACTATTCAGTTTGCTAGGTTTACACTTGATATAGTTTGGATTGGACCCTTCATGTATGATATGCATGGATGTGTAGGGTTATGCACGGAGGCGCACATACACATCCTTTTCTTCATTTTACCTTGTTTCAGATTTCCTTTTCATAGATTGTGATCTTATTAGTTACATTGTTGGCTTTGCCTTTCTTGGTTTGTCTCCTCTTCATCTATAAGCCGGCTCCATACTCATGGTGGGAGGCAACCTTTGAGTTTGACTTTGCTGGCGCGTTGACGTCATTTTTTTCTTTTTCAGGTTCTTTGGCGTGGCTGGCGGAGAGGCGTAGCATTCGAGATTTTAACTCTGAGAATAGAGCTCATCTGTTTATATAGTTTAGAGTATTCCTTTTGGATTCCATCAGTGTTGTATTCTTATATCTGATTCAGATGTAGTAGTTTTATTCATTATATAGACATTTGTTCTCATTTAGTTGAGTCTATTTGTAATATTATTATTTGAGGCCGAAAGCCTGTGCCGATTCATAAGTATATTTTTGTATCCCTATGTTGGGACATTCATGTATTTAAGACTCAAACCTTGTATTCTGATACTTTGACTCTTCTGTCTATTGGGACTGGACTATTTTCCCATGTGGGATTTTCCTAGTATTTATATTAGCAGTCCTTTGTCTAATATACATGTTTAAACCTTCTTTTGATATTTGTGCATTTATCTATATAGTGATATATTCCTTCCTGTGTTTATATATATCAACTGCTTATGTCCCTCACCCACTGTTTCTGATAAGATCATGCTTGATTTTTTTGCTGTTTATAAGTATCATGTTTAGATATTGCTATTTACCTGATTTATGTACTATACTATAACGGCCTTAAAGTTCGCACCCAGATGGCCACTGGCGTATGGACTCTCGAGGGCATTACAATCATGGTGTAACAATACACTCCCAGTGGTGTTCTAAAGGATATATGCTTCTCGTCTTCTGAATACATCATGATTTGACTATATCTTGAGAAGTCATCCATGAAGGACATTCTGTTAAATTCATACGTATTGTCAATCATGACATCTGTGATTGAGAGGAAAAATTCATCTTTAGGACAAGCGACATTCAGGTCATGAAAGTCGATGTAAATTCGGATCTTTCCATTCTTCTTGGGGACGGGCACAATATTGGCTACCCAATTAGTGTGTTGCTCTTCCCTGATGAAACCGAAATCAATGAGCTTCTTGACTTCCGATTCGATTGCCTCCATAATCTCTGAACGAAATTGTTGTTGCTGTTGTTTGAATGGCTTCGTGTCCGGATTGATATTGAGGTGATGCATGGCAATTTGGGATCATGTCCGGGCATGTCTTCATAGTTCCAAGCGAAAACATCTTTATACTCTCAGATGAGATCTGTTGGATTTTCCTTCTTGGAGGGCGATAGGATTTTACTTATGAAGATCGGATTGGGATGAGCCTCGTCTCTCAGATTAATCTGGGTCACTTTGTCCTTTATACGCAGCTCACACTATTCAAAGCATATATCCCAAAGGGTATTTAATTGTTTGATCCAGAGATCGGTGTCCGACTAGATCATTTTTTCATCTTCATCTTTCAAATGGTTAGTTAAAACCATATTTACTGAAAGATTTCCAAACATAGCGCCAACCCTGACATCCGACTCTCACGGGGACGTGCCTGATGAGTGGTCAGGATATAGAGATTCTTTGGATTCAATATCTGACGAGATTGGGGTGGACACATAGCCTAATCCTCTTCAAGTCTTGCGAAAGTAGTCAGGGGCTTCCCTTAAAATCAAAGTAGTGTTCGTCTTTCTTTGTCGAAGTTTAAGCCAGACCTCTTGGTAAGGTCATATATTCTCTATCATACGGTGTGATTTCATCCATAATGAGAAAACTGTGAGGACTCGAAATCATCCTCCGAAATTTCATGAGTCATTGGCTTAGACTCGAATCTTTCAAATAGAATTGGCTTTTGTACCTTTTCTTTGGCTGACACTTCAAAGAAAGCTCTTATGCATCACTGATCTTTTCATGCACCATGAATGATGACCTTACTGGTGTGTACAATGATGTCAAGGCATCTATTGCGGACAAGAGATCACTATCTATGTGAGTACTAGTATCTGACGGTACAAAATCAGAAGCTAACATAGAAAGGTAAGCCAAATCTAAATTCTCATTGATATATTACTCGCCTACATCATTGCAATGTTATTGAAATTGAGCTTATCAATGCTCATTACAAGTGGATTTAGCTCCCAGAGGCATTAATCTTCCTGCTCTGGTTTGATGTTAGCTTCGTTGCCAGAGTCTGAATTCTCCGACGATGGACCCTCGGAAGTTCAAGAGGATCTGATAGAGGAGGGTATTCGTGAAGTAATTTTTTACCTCCTTGAACGGATGCTTTTCAGTGATCAACATTCTCACTTTGCAATCTTCATCAACATATTTCATGACCGATGAAGAGTGGACGAGACAATGGAGTTGCGATGAATCTATGATCGTCCCCAGTAGCAAATTGTATGAGGTATCAGAGTCAATGATGTAACATATCACCTCAATTTCAAGTCTCCAATCTAGCATCTGAGCTTAATCTTTCCCATCGGATGCGTACCTTTGGTGTTGAAGCCACAAATAGTTGTCTGGGTTGCACTCAGCCGATGAGTGGGGATCCCCAGATGTTGCATGACTCTACAGGGCATAATACTCAATGCAGACTCTGGATTAACCTGAATGTGGCTCACTTCGGATGATCCGATATACCCTGTGTAGTACAGGGGTCTATCGTGTTTCTCTTTGATCTGCATATCGTTGGGAGTGAATGTTATGCAGGGAAAATTCTTGGGGATTTGGAGACAGTTTCCTTCATCCCCCTCTTCATGTCCAGCTAGGATTTGGGCTATGGAAAACCTCTGAATCACCTAGGGATTCTCTAAGAACTTCTCTTATTAACTTGAAGAGTCTCAAGAGCTCGTAGAGAGTGATTCTGGCCACAATGTTGGCCAACTGGGCTAAGACGTCGAAGCAAAAAGGTGTTGACAATCCTTTTGCTTTATCTTTTTGAAGATCTTTAACATCCTGAAGCTCTTTTTGCTTCTCCATGGCTTGCTTTATGGATTGCTTGGCTATTTTTTTGACTGGCTTGGATGAAGTTGGCACTGCCTTATCGTACTTTTTCAAGTATTGTTTACCTGACAGGGTTCCAGCCATGAGAGGGGCACTTTGTTCTGTGGTGAGAACAATTTCTTCCTCCTCTGAATCAGTAATGGGGCAACATCTGTCTCAGCTTCTCTTTAGGAAGCATATACCACATTGCAAGAGGATGTCTTTCCTTTGCCTTTGGACTTCCTGTTGTAACAGTAGTCCACTGCTGACTTTCGATGAGATTGGGATAAACCCACATGGTCTTTCCTTGGGGAGTTAGGACAGGGACCTACCCTTCTCCTTCTTGTTGTGGCGATCATTATTGATCACCCTCAGTTTTCCTTTTGGGATGGAAATCACTCTGATTGGCGCTAACGGGAGATCC
Source organism: Agave tequilana (assembly GCA_038442645.1). Lineage (NCBI taxonomy): Eukaryota > Viridiplantae > Streptophyta > Magnoliopsida > Asparagales > Asparagaceae > Agave > Agave tequilana. Next base: position 16,041 of record JAVJIF010009234.1, on the reverse strand, counting down.
CTGCCAAATTGGAGGGGTGTCAGGAGTGTCATATTGGTCATCACCTTCTTTTGCTCTAGGCGGAGTTTGAGTACATCCATATCTATCTGAACCTAGAGACGTCCTTGAAGATGTCGTAACTCTTCATGGGGTGTCCGAGCATCTTATAGTACAAACAGTAGTTAGGTCATTTGTCTTGCCCACCTCTTCAGGACGCCTTGCCTCTGGTAGCTTGAGCTTGTTGCTTTTGTGAAGCAACTTAAACAGGGAGACAACATGCTGATCCTTAAAAGAATATTACTTGTTGGCCCGCACTTGTTTTGAAGAATTGCTCCCTCTAGCCGGCTTAGGCTTGAAAGGAGACTTAACCTATGTTGCCAAAGGGTCCCTTCTTCTTCGTTGAGAAGATATTTTTGGAGTGCGTCGTGTCTGTTTCTCTGGTCTTCGCTTTCCCTCCTTTTCTACAGCCTTGACTCTGGTAACATGGTAACAATCTCTTCCGCTTGCTCGCCTTGTAGTACAACTGCTTTCAAGTGCAATACTCGGCCACTCCTATATGAGTTAGGAGTGCGGTTTGTAGATTGTGGCGACAAGTCTCTACTAGTATAGACTGTGTCATGCCACTCAGATATTGGAGTGCCATACTCTGAAACCTTTCCAAAAACATTCTAATGGACTCTCTTTTCTTCTGCTTTGTTGCAAGGAGAGTGGCACCGATATCTCTGTATCATCTTTGAAGAAACGAGCTAGAAATAGCTTATGAGGTCGGCCAACATCTTGATAGAGCTAGCAGGAAGCTTCATGAACAATTCAAAGGCTACCCCTTGAGGGTGCCAATGAACAAATGAGCCATGATGGCATCATTCGATACTACATTCCTGATTTGTGATTTATAGTAGTATATATATTGGTTCGGCAACCCTTTACCGTCAAAGGTGTGTAGGGTCGGTGCTTTGAACTTGGGGGATATGGAGCAGTATCCGACTCAGCCGGGTATGACCGGACTATTCTTGCCTCTTGGAGATTACTTCTATTAGTAATAGCCTCCAAGCATTTTCAAGTTCGTTTATTTGTTTAGAGTGATAGGCTCCATTTTCTAAACTGTCCTCCTCTTCAGACAAAGATTTGGAGGTTCAGAATTGGAATTATTCTCACTCTCAGTTTTCTTAGAAGAAAAGTTGCTCCTTGCTTCTGTTTCTCCTTGCTCTTGCTAGAAGAGGTGTTAGGCTTAGGACCCTTCGAGCTCTTTCTTTGGTTTGTCAACAACTGAGTTATCATCACCTTTAATAGACTCTTGCTGGACTCGGAACATCTCTTGCTGGTCCCTCTGCACTCGGGTTTGCTCCTCGAATCTCTTAGCCACCTCTTCTGGAGTTTTGGCCATATATGCAAAGGCCTCCTTCTCTATATAAGACTTGGACGTCTGAGATTCTACGATAGCGGAGTGTTCATCGCTTACTTCAATTCTCCTGGCCAGGGCATTGTAGTCTATTGGGGCTGTAGCTCCAGTCTGGATGCGAGTACGTTGATAGAATCCTTCAGGTTTAATCAATATTTATTTCAAACCTAAGCAATGTTCCGCGTCAAGATTCTCAGAACTGATAGCCAGTTGTTTTCCCTTTGACTTGCTTAGTGTAATGCTTGGACCTACCATGTTCGAAGTCACCTCGGGATATTCTATGTTAGAAAATGATTTCTTCTTGCAGGAGCGGCGCCTCTTGGCTGAGTTAGAGGGTGTGGCACTAACAACTGGTTAAAGACTGACAATTTGCTCATATAATAGCTACAGTAGCATTCAGAGAGTATCGCTGTGAGGAACCGCTCACAGTAGCATTGGGAAGTGATTTGATAGACACTCTGCCTCTTTGTCAAGTAGTTTCTCAGATCTGTTGCGGAGGTATTTGAAGAGCTAGCCACGAATCCATGGGGTGTGGGATTTCCAAGTTCAGCATTGTTCTTGGCCACTTGGATACGGATCTCATGTCTCTGTGTTGAAATGCGAGGGTCACATTTAAGCAGATTTTATTTCTGAACACGACTTTCGCATTTGAGAGTTGAAACGTGAATGTCGCGTTCTGGTAGATTCTGCTTCTGAACGCGAGTCTCGCATTTTGGAGGAAAAAAGTAATAGCCCAAAAATCCATCACTCTAGTTTTGATGATGAGTAACCCATGTAGTTATAGTACTAATAATCTTGTTGTGTTTAAATTTTAGATATTGATCAAGAGCTGAGTTGGTGTATAGCTTCTTTGAAGCTAACACATGGTGATTCAAGAGCTCAAACTTATAAAAACATATCTAGTACTCAAGATGGAATCTAACTAGGAAAATCAAGTTTGGATCAAGTCTACTTGGAAAAGAACATCTACAAGAAGACTTGCCTAGAGTTTGTGAGTTTAGATCTCTTGTAAAGAATAGATTAGTTTTGAGTGTTCAAGCTTACACACAAAAATTTTATATTTAGTTTTTCAGTTTTGGTATTTTACAAGGATTGGTTTTTGATGCATGTCTAATATTTTTCAAATTTTTATATCATGTTTCAAACATGTATCTCATAGCCTATGTATTGCCAAAACACTTTTTAAACCAATATAAAATATTTAAATGAGTTTGATTTCAAAAATTTCTAAAAAGCGTTTCTAGGCTAAGTCGATCGACCGGGCGGTCGACCAAGCCTCTTGGTTGTTTCTGGGTGTTCGCTTGTGCACATTGTGCACGTTTGTTGGATGACTAACCAGTCAACCGACTGTCACGCCCAAGTCTCAGTTTGAGATCGGCTGAGTGGGCAGTCGACTGATGCCTATTGGCTAGTTCAATATTTTGATTTACCGGTCGACTGGCCGGTTGACCATTCTGCTTATTTGCTCGACACTCTTTTAATTTTTAACTATAACTTTTTATTTTGATATTTAGTTAATGTGATTCAAATTGCATTACAAAATAACTTTTAGAGTTACATTTCCTATTTTGTAATCACTTTTTGATTCAGTCGTTTAGAATGTCAAATATTGGTTTGAAGTCAATTCATGTTCTGAAAATAGTTTACAGTTTTCTGATTTGATACATTTTAGTATTTTAATCATAACTTTCTACTCCGATATCATAATAATTTGATTTAAGTTGTCTTAGAAGGTAACTTAATTATCTACAATTTCTATCTATATACCTATTTTTGAATTCGACTGTTTTGGGCTTCCAACCTGTATTCAAATTTGACCTATTGCACAGACTGGTCTCAAGTCGGTCGACCGACCGGTCGACCGCCAGTCTCCAATTGCTAGAAATTTGACGGTTGGACGATCGACCGGCCGGTCGACCAGCAGACCATTTCTAGCCCCTTTTTCAACCTAACAACTAGTTTTTCTAGAGGCTATATAAATGAAATTTTTGGGTGAGTTTGTAGAAGTTTATAGGATTGAAAAAAAAACTCCTTATTACCCTTTTCAAATGCATCTCTACATTTCCCTGCACAAAGCTGCTTTGGAGTACACTGAAAAAGATGTGAATCCAACTAAAGAAAATCGGTGGGTTTTTTTGTACATTACACAATAACAGTCGTGAATAAGCTTTCAATATGTTGCATTTTTTTTTCCTAGTGATCCATTGCTGAAAACATCATGGATAATGAGACCAATGACTGAGGGTAACAGTAAGGGGTTTTTTTTTTTAACAGATTGCATGAGAAATTTAGTTACAGAACTAAATAGAAAAAATTTGGCGTGTGTGATATTTTTGTAATGTAACTGTAGGATGGAGTAAAGAACTACCAAAAACTCATACTCAAGGTGACTCACAATAACAGTCCTTTCAGAATGAAAGCATACAACCTGTTGTTCTTTGAAATACTACCATCGACAGCAAATGCATGCATTTCCCTTCACTGAGATGCCATTTTTATTTCTCTATGAAGTGGATAAAAACAAGGTTTGAAATCTATGAAGTATTAATGTCATCCAAGGTTTATGGTATTCGTATTGGCAATATTAGGAATATTGGACATTTCGTCAAAGTCGTATCCGTTAATTCTTAAGCAATATTTCCTACGTTCTACAGAGTTTCTAAGTAAAGTTTTTAAAGAGTTTTTGAGCTCTAAATCCATATCTCTATTTGGTTTCAAAAGTTTTGGAAAATTAAAGAAAACAAGTTTATGGAATTTGCAGTTTCAGGTTTAAAATTTCTATCATTCAAAGTTTTCCCAAGTGTTTTCTTTTGTGCCTCACTTCCAAAATCTTTGTTTTCTCACAAGCTTGAACTATTCATTGCAAAATCTGTCCTCTAGGATCTTGTATGGTGAGAGGTGTTATTTGTGATCACCAAGTGTTGTAACTACTCTTTTACTTTGTACTTTTCCTTTGTGCCTTCCCTCTTGTGTAGAGGTGATTGCTTTGTGCATAGGATTTGTGCCTTAACTTTGTACCTCATCTTGTGTAGAGAATTCGGTTTGTATCCTTTGTGGAGTCCTTAATAGAGATAGTACAAATCCTTTACGCGGTAAAAGAGGGGATGTAGAGCTTGGTGTTCGAACCTCAAAATATATTCTTGTGTTTGTATTTGGCTCTCTCTAAACTCTACTCTATTTATATCTTTTATTGCTATTATTGTTCATCTATATATACTTGACATTGTGCATACACTTGTATCATTTCAAGAGAGCTATTGAAGCAACTTAACCTTAATATAGAGGAATCTTGAGGAGAAGTTCTAGAGCCCTTCTTCACCGAAAATTCGGTTTCACTCTATGGATATCTATTATGGTAGTGTAAAAGTTTAATTCCGCATTATTTGTCATTAGATTAGCATTACATCTATTCACCCCCTCTAGGTGTACTTTCAAAATGCGGATCTCACATTTTGGTGCAGGCAGAAGCTGGATGTGGGTCTCACGTTCTTGCAGTGAAACGCGGACCTCGCGTCTAGGTGCTGAGACGCACGTCTCATGCTTTATAGAAATGCAGGTCAGTTGAGACTCGCGTTTGATGCCAGTGGTACAGACTGCAGATGCAATAACTTCTGCTTCCTGACGACGAGCACGATGTCTTTGTTGACGTTCAACATTTCGGTTGAGTCGCAAGGCTGTTGGGAACCCTCGGCAACCCGGAGTTGCAGAGTTTTGATAGGAGAGTGACAACAAGATTGATCTTCTCCATCATTTTGACCGTGAGTAATGGCGCTAGTCTCTTGAGAGACATGGGCGCAAACCATGTTGGCTCCACGTGAGTGTTTTTCCATTAAATTTATAAAGGGGAAAACTTACAAAAGTTGAAGAGAATTACAAAGAATTGATTAAAAGAATAAAAAATTACAAGAACTCTTCTCTCAGAGTTTCTAGGGAAGTACGCCAGTGGAAGTTTGGTCAGCGTGCGGCCACTTCATTTTGTTGACGATACGAGTAATTGAGTCTTCAAGTCTTCTCCTTAGGGTTTCTTTCTTGCCTGGTTCTGAAAATCCTTTGAGAGAGGAAGATCTTTAGGGTATTAACACCCTGAAAAAGAGATGCAAAGTTCTCTTGAAAAGTTCAAAAGCTAGGGATGGGGAATTCCAACCTCCTCTTGAGAATCTTCAGCCGGCAGCCTGATAAGAAAAATTCTTCCCTTAGCCTTGATTGGGAAAATTCTAGCCCTTAGCCTGCCTAGCAATGAGTTATTTATAGGTTTACGGGATGTAACAATCCTCCCTAGAAATCAGCATATTGATTTGATCAATCTAATCTAGGTTCGCTCCTGAGTCAGTATAACTTCGTGGCGAAGCTAATTGTAGCTCAAGCGAAGTTTGAGATCCCTACGCTGAGTCACTTAGCCAGCTGGTTTAGGATTTGTTGCAACAATCCCTTAATTCTCTCCACTCATCAGGAGATTTTCCTTGATCCTCTCCAACTGATTGAGAAGTGATTGGATCAAGGCAAATAACTGCCAAATTGTGATGAAGATCACATCAATCTCATGCTGAGATTTAAATGGTCAAAATGACCATATAAACTCATAGCGGAGCTAGCTCACAGTGGAGCTAAGGAAAGAGTTTCATGTGAAACTAAGCTCAAGCAGAGCTACTGAGATATCTGCAAATCTTGCAGCGAAGCTTAGTAAGGAGCTCTTTAGCGGAGAAGAGGATAGCTCTCAACTAAGCTTTAAAGAGCCTCAGGCGAAGCTAGAACACAGTGCTTGTAGCAAGGCTGGATGTTTAGCTTTCTGAGTTTTCTTCAAAAACAACATTGGTTCACTATCTGCTTCACTGAATCAGTGGAGTACAAATCACCATCTTGTCCATCAGGCATGGACAGTCTTCAGCCTGTCTGCGACTTATCTTTTGGAAGTATCGACAAGTTAGGCATCATTCGGACCGGTTGAAGTGCTGCCTCGGAATTTATCTTTTCAGAGTGTCAACAAAATCCCCTTCAAAGTTTTTGTGAGTCTGCAATAGATTGGTACAGACTCTGAAATACTTTGAATCTAAAGCCTGGGGCCTAAATTGCTTTGGTCAAGTCAGCCTATTGGGTGCAATCATGCACTGTACTAGGTTAACCAGGGTGATTTTAACCTAGATTTCTCTAAGACATGAGCCCTTAGCGGAGCTGGAAGATGAGCTCTCAGTGGAGCTGGAATAAAGCTTCAAGTGAGCAAAAATGGAGCTCTCTGTGGGTGGATCTATGAGTTAGCTTCATGTAACACAGAAGCAAGCTGCAGCGAGGCTAACAGAGATAAGCTCTAAGCGGAGCTATTGAGTAATCTCTCAGCAGAGTTAGAAGTAAGCTTTTGGCGAAGTTCTATGATGATCCACAATAGAGCTGAAGTAAATGTCAGCAAAGTTTAATGTGAGCTCACAATGGAGCTAAAACAAGTCTTGATGTGAAGTTGAGTTTCGCATCTGAGCGAAACCGATTAACTTCGCTGATTTGGCTCTCGAACCTCCAAACCGTTGTTTCAAATTTAATTTTAAATAACAGCTTGCGCTCCTTATGAAAAGGCGAAGCTATGTTCCTTCGTTGCCTATAAAAGCTCAAGGGCTTTAGAAGAAGTCATCTTCTTCTTCATGCTTCGCTGAGCTATAGGGATTTGAACTAACCCTCTTCACTTCAAAATTTCTGAGAACTCTTCACCCTCTCTAGTGGCACCAAAGCATCGCCCATGAAAGGAGGCCGCTACCTCCGCAGCAGTGGCGCTGCCACCTCATTCCATCAAACGCCTGAACGCTAGTAGGGTTTGCCCCTTTCAAAGATTTTTTTTTGTCTCTTTTGTGGCCATTTTTGTCTTAATCCGTGAAGGATGTTTTGAGATTTCACCATACTTTGATGATCTCAGAGAGTCGATCTCCATCAATTTTGTCTTTTCAATTTTAGAAAATTTATTTCCCTTTAATTTTGAAGATCAAAATCAGGCACATTACGGTTTCTATTTTAAGCTTTTGAGTGAAGCTAGCCCTTAAGGATTTTCTGCATCTTTTTGGTCGGCACTCAGGCTTTGGAGCAGAGCTAGCTCCTATGCATTCTTTGAAGGCAAACTGCTTTTTTTGCTTCTATGCGAAGTCAACCCCTAGGTTTTTTCGCATTCCATCAACGACAGAAATGCGAAGTGATCTTCACAATGGAGCTATGTGGCCCACCTTCAAAGTTAGCTCTTGTGGCTTTATGCGAAGTCGTTCCAACTTCTTTGGAATTAAAGCCGTCCTTTTGAGGCAGTGAAAATGAGGCACAAAGCTGCAAATAAAAGTCCATCAGTTGAGTCCTTGAAGAGTCATTCTCTTAATATTCTTGGAGAGTTCCTTCCGAAGGGCTCTTAGAGAGAAAAGCCTCTTCCTTCCCTCCTATCATCTTCTTCAGGTGAATGGTAACTCCTTGGTGCACAAGTGGTGCCGGTGATGCTTTAGATAACGAGGTTATCACCTCCATGGTGACGGAGGCTATACTCTCGTCATTTAATCTATCCATGATCGGTAGGATTTTCACCTTTAGAGATTTTTAATCTCTTCCTTTAAGCCAACTTTTGGCTAATCTCACCATTAACTTGGTTGAGATCTTCTGAAAATGGTGATCTTGGGGTCCCTTAACTTCAGCCTTCTCCATTCTTAGGGACTTGTTTTCCCTTTAATGCTGGTTGATAATCTTGGAATTTGAGAAGTTTCCATGCAGGCTTCCAGGCGAAGCCAGTCCATAGGCTTTTCTGCATTCTGTCCAGTGACAGAATGCAAAGCTAGCCCTTGGTGCTTTCTGTGAAGTTGAGCCTCAAAGCAAAGTTTTAATTGAGGACTTTCAGTGATAATAATAATAATATATATTTTTTGAATTCTCAAGGTACAAGTGCCTTTTAAGCTTCTAAGTGAAGCTGTCCCTTGGGGCTTTTAGCACTTTGCCTCTGTGTAGTGCGAAGCTTAACCTCAGAGTGAAGTAAGCTTCATTTGAGGAGCGAAATTAGCTTCATTTGAGAAGCGAAGCCGAATCTGGCTTAATTTCACTTAGGGATCAAAGTTATGACTTAGCACCCTTAGTTTTACCCGTACTAACATATTTACTCTTTTTTATTTTGCAGCGCATTATGCTCTTGATCCACTGTGCCATCTCTTCGACTTGGCGACAAAGGTGGACGGGAGCATGCATCTTTATTTTCAAGTTCAGACTTTACTTATCAATAAGAAGTGCACACTAGTGCTGAGAGCACTAATTCTGGGAGGGGCTAGCATAGATTTTGCAATATCATTTTCACGACCATGTTCAGGGATGACGATAGGACCATATTCAAAAGGCCAAACCTTGTATTTAGAACTATCACATCAGGCATCGACCGATAATTGCTTATACAGGATGGCCCATTTAGTTGCAAACTTGTGCTCTTGAGCTCAATGTATATGGGAAACTGTATCATCACTTTCACCAATATCTTGTCTTTACTGGGTCTCTGCACAGGACACTTGAAGATCATAGGGGAAGAGGACATTACCACTAAATTCTCAGATCCTCCCTTCACCAATCTTGCTCAAGGAAGTAACAGTGATGAAGGACCCATGCTCATTGGATGATTTTCTGGTAGCAAAATCTTCCATTAAGAGAAGGATTACGGCCTTGTGTAGGGAGAGACCGTTTGTGTCTAGTTGGTCTGGTGAAATTAGGATGTCCACTATATTTTGACCTCGAGAAACACCATCGTTTGAAAAAGGAGAAAGTGAAAGCAGATCAATTGCTCTGGATGTAGAGCAACGAGTCGCTGAATTGTATGAGAGATGATCTCAATGTAACACCCCTGTATCTTTGTACTTATCATCAATCAATAAAATTTGTCTTTTCGATCAATGACTTTTCTGGTGTCCTTTTTTGCTCTCTCTTTTCCTTTTCTCTTTGCTCTTTTAAGTTCTCCATATGAGAATAACTTTAGCATGTAAGTTCTTCGGAAAGAACTTAAAGAAAGGTAAATGTTCACCAAATAAAATTCTCAAAGGAATTTAAATCAAAACCAAGACTAATCTTGAATATGACTTACCTATTAGGGATAAAAAAAGATAGGTCTAATAGTCTGTATGTTCAGAGGTGACTGACTGGACGTGACATTTTAGAAGTTATTAGACCCAAAATCTTGCCATTCATAGGTGATAACTGGACGTAACGACAAAGAAAAATAAGATGGGATACTCCTCGGTTCAGAGGTAATGAACTGAACATAACCGGTCGATAATTATCAAATTCAGAGTATTTATTGTTCAGAGGTGATGGACTTGACATGACAACAAAGGGAAGGTTGAGATTTGGTAATCATCGGTTCAAAGGTGATGAACTTGATATAACCGTTAGAGATTACCAAACTTGGGATGTTTACTGTTCAGAGGTGATGAACTGGATGTAACAGTAAATGAAAAGGCGAAACTTGGCTATTTGTCGGTGCAGAGGTGATTAACGGGACATGACCGATTGAGAAGCTGCCAAACTCGAAATTTTATCGTTCAGAGGTGGTAAACTAGACGTAACGACAAAGAAAAGGTGAACCCGATTTTAGGGACACGTTATTCAGAGGTGATAAACTGGATGTGATAGACTAAGACACACTAAATTCTGAATTTGCTGCCAGAGGTAGCCGTATTAACTTAGCAGCTAGCCCACAAGGGACTGCGAGGGTAAATTAAATCTGGGTACCCGTCAGTTCAGAGGTGATAGACTGAACATAACCAACTAAGAAACACCAGCTCGCAATCGCTGTTCAGAGGTAGTCATATTAACTTGACAGTAAAGAACTCCCAGCCCTGATAGGAGAAAGGAGAACAAGAATATGGACTCGTCTGTTCAGAGGTGGCAAACTGGACATAACAATTTGAGTACCATAAAAAGAGAAGAGATCTGAGCACCCGTCAGCTCAGAGGTGGTAAACTGGACATAACTGACTAAGGAACATCAAACTCAGAGCCCTACCATTTAGAAGTGGCGAACTGGACATAACAGCCTAAGGGTAGTCCCTATCGGATTGGAAGATAAGATTTGACTATCTACCGGTTCAGAGGTAACATGGACATAACAAATTGAGAAGCCATCAAGCTTAGAGTCTTGCCATTCAGAGGTGATAAACTGGACTTGACGGTAAAATGAGTTCTTTCACTAGCAAATATGATTTGATACTTTGTGGGAAATTTAGTATTTCCTTGGAAGAGTTTTGGAAGAAATTGTCAGAGGTATAATGTTAACTTGACCATTCAAGAGTCCACTGGGGACTGAAAAAGACTCCAGGGGGAATCTATTAAAAAGTCGCTGGGTAGCAAAAAGGGTCCAATGCTTTAGAGAATTTTTAGAGGTATAATGTTAACGTGAGAATCAAGCTAGGGGAGAAAGGATGCAAATTCCTTGTTGGGAATTTACAAAAAGGATTTTGCCCAAAGTGATCGTGACAAATTTTCCACTTGTGGATTCACTGAAGCGACCTGTCAGAGGTTTGATGTTAACTTGACAAGGGTTAATGTGTTGTTAATGTAACAGCGATTTGAGTGGGCTTGCCATTCTATGGTAAAGAATAACAAGTGGAGTTCCAATCCGCTGGGGATATTAGAAAGATCCACCGAGGATATTCAAAGGTTTTTACTGTCAGAGGTTTAATGTTAACGTGATAGCCTTGATCTATAGTTCATTTTGCTAGAAAAATAATTACATTTTGTTGTAGTCCTGCCATTCCATGGGTGGGAATTGGCAAGGGACTTTGGTGGAATATACCATTCCCTGCAAAGTGTAAGAATATTGCTTGAGAATTCTACCGGGGAATAGGAGACAGTACTCCCAAAACTTGTTTAGGAATCAAATCAATCCTACTGGGAAATAAGGGAATAATACTCCTAAAACGAAGAAAAAGTCAGAGGTGAAAACTTTAACATGACTTATTTGCTTTGTGGATCATGAAAGCGAATTGGTAGAGAATTCAGGAGGAATAAGGATTCTGGAGGAATAAGATGGGATCAGGTCCCTTAAGATTTTTAGCAAACCCTCAACTATTAATGGATTTGTTGTGCTTTTACCAACTACTATTTGAGTTGAGCTAGCTATGCTATTTTCCTTAGCATGATGAATTATCAAGGATTTTATATTGGGCTTATAAGCCAATACTTTTCTCTAGCCTTATTCATCGAAGGCTTTGGATTGTGCCATTCGATGTGGATCTTTCTGTATTCCACTAGTGACTTCTAAAATCTCGCTGGGGATTAAAGAATAAACTTTATAGGGAATTTATCAAGTAAGTCAAAATTCCTGATGAAGTGTCACCTAATAGGGATTCTTATTCTCAGCTAGTCGTCAAGTCAAGATATGAAACATAAGCTCTGCGTGAAATTTGTTGATTAAGATGAAATTCCTTTTAAAGCTTCACTTTATGTTCATCATGGCTAGGACTCAGGCTTGCAACTGATCCCTAAATCCAGATAGGAATGTAAAAATAACGAAAAGGTTCCGCTAAGATGTGTCATGTACCTTCTTCAAGGAACTCGGCTCGATCGAGGTCATCGCGAGACTGAATCGTGATTCGCTGAATGACAGAGGCCGAGAGATAGTTGGAGACATGCTTTCTTTTATATATTGAACAGTCACCATCTTTTTGGATTAGGAAGGGATGATCAAGAAGAAAAGCGCAAACATCGCCGTTTAGGCGTCCTTGACTTCAAAATAAGAAGAATGACAAGACTAAAAGCGAAAGTTTTGCCTTTGTCTTCTTTTTGATGTTGATATCCTGTGTCATAATAGCTTGATGTCCACCATAATCCCAGGAGGAGCATAGATGAAACTGATCCCTCTCGAGGATGAATGATTTCTTGTAGAAGAGACAGCCAAACAAGTCTATCTTAATGGTCAGAGGTTTATGTTAACGTGGTCATGTATAATACTTTCTTGATTAGAGGTATAATGTTAATGTGATCAGGGATAGTACTTCTTTAACAACTTGCCATTAATCGACACTATGAGCGTGACGCCATTTGGATTCGCTTGGCGATATGCTCCATTCAAGTAGACTGTCTTTACCACGAATGGTCCCTCCCATTTAGGTTGGAATTTGCCCTTGGTTTTGTGTGGCATGACTGTGGGTCACTGACAACTAAGACCAAATCTTCCGTTTGAAAGATTCTCTCCTTGGCCATTTTGTTGAAGGCTTTCGAGATTCAAGCTTGGTACAACTCAATACGTTGTTGAGCTTGTAGCCGCTTCTTATCCAATGCTTCCAACTCTTGGAGATGCAAACGATCATTATCTTCTTCTGTCATCTTGGTCGTCGGACAACGGAAGTGATGACATTTGTATCTCTAGAGGTATGACTGCTTCAGACTCGTAAACTAGAGAGAAAGACGTATTACCTGTAAGAGTTCAGACCATCATACAGTAGGCCAAAGACATTCACTGAGCTTCTCATTCTAATCTCATTTGCTATGATGAACTTTTTGAGGAGCTTGATGATCGTCTTATTGAATACCTCTGCTAACCCATTCGCGGCAGGGTTGCAAGTAGTTGAAGCAACATTCTGAATCTGGTACTTGTCGCAGAACTGATAGAACGACTGGCTTGCAAATTTGGGACCATTGTCAGGGATGATCCGCGGGGGACACCAAATCGGTGGATGACATGGTGTTTGATGAAGTTGACCACATTGGTAGTTTAATTTCAACGAGCGGTGCAGCTTCTGTTCATTTTGAGAAGTAATTAGTTATCGCAACGATGAACTGATGACCTTTCGCCGACGGAGGACTGATGGGTCCTACAACGTCAATTCTCCATGCTTCAAATGGCCATAAAGCGACTGGGGGGTGGAGTAGCTCCAGGGGTTGGTGTATGAAATCCGCACAGGATTGACAGGCCTTACATCTTCTTGCATATTCGAAAGCGTCAGTAATCATGGTTGGCCAATAATAGTCAAGTCGGTGCAGTCAGTCCTTGAGCTTTGGACCTGGTTGATGAGCTCCACATATGCCATCGTGGGCCTCTTTAATCACTTCTTGTGCTTCATAGCTCGATAAACAATGAAGAAGTATACCGTCTTATGAATGGCGGTACAACGTCTTCACCACTGCATCATAGTAGAATTGAGTAGATCTTCGTCGAACAGAAGCCGCTTCCTTGGGATCATCTGGTAGTATGCCATGCAAAGCGTTGTCGATGATCGTGAATTGCCAGTCTTTTGGTTTGAAGTTTATCGAGGTTGTATGAACATCGCTAATCTCTAAACCATATTTCGGATAAAAAGGATAGCGAGTAGCCACCGTAAGATGATAAGTGGTATCTACTGGCAAGGCCAATGTAGCCGCGAGCGCAGCTAACACATCTTCCTTTGTATTCAAGAGGCGAGACACATAGCTAATATAGAAGTCGTTAAATGAGTCGGCTAACTTGATGGCTATATAATGGTAAGGTATCAGGTCTTCATGTCGACCCTCGTACTCTCCCTTGAATTGGTTGATGATTAGTTTGGAGTCACTATAAGCTTCAAGGTACCATACCCCCATGTTAGCCCAAAGGCCCTTTACCTTAGTTTTGTTGATGACTAACTTATAAAGTTAAGTTACTAATCATCTTGTGTTTATATAGCTTTAGATTTTGATCAAAGATCTTAGTAGGTGTTTAGCTTCAACAAAGGATTCAAAGTCAAGTTTTGAAGCTGATTGGAAGTAAATGCAGTGAGAATTACCGTGTAGCTTTGGGCTAACAGGTCGTGTCCACGAGGAGGAATGTGATGAAAGATTTTCGATGAATTATTTAAAGAACAAAGAATGGTGCTGGTGTTTTTTTTATGTTGAAAAAGAGAATAGAGAGTAAGGAAGTGATTAAAAGAAAATTGAAAACTTAGAGAAGGCTTTGGAAAAGATGATCTTTAAAAAGTGTTAAAGATTGATTGGTTGTTTGTTTTAATATATGAAAAAGATCTAGGCTCACTATTTTACTACTCAATGATATATTCTTCTCTTGAAATACTCAGTGCCTCAACTTGATCATAGGCAAAAACTTAAGCTAGAGTTTCGAAAGTCTTAAGCAAAGTAAATAAGATTGTTTGGAAAAGTTAACTTTTTTTCTTAAGAATTCATCTTGAATCGACTGTTAAATCATCAAGTTGTCTTTAAAGTATGAAATAAAAACAAGTTCAAGTTAGGTTTTAAAAAGTAGAAGTTTAGAAATTCAAACCCATCCTCATGTGCCTTCAAGAACACTTTCAAAGAAGCAAGGCTTAGTTTAAGGCATACACATGATTCCGTTGGGTTCTTTACATCAAAACTATTCAAAATAAGAGGAATCGAAGAGAGATGATAGTGAGCCCAGAAAAGCAAATTTAGCTTGATTGAGATTTACCTGTGCAACAAAATAAATAATGTTAGATTTAAACAAGATGTGCAAGGTTCTCAATTCGAATCCGCTGTAGCAAGGCTATGCGGGTCGTGATCCTCAGGGAGGGACTGCGATGGAAGCGTTAAGCAAGTTTCTCTAAAGTTTTATTTTTATTAGTTAAGTTAGAAAGACAGCGGTATTACAATGGTCAAAAAGAATATGGAGATGAGTTATGATTTAATCTACAAAAAAGAAAAGAAAAGAAAAGAAAACTTACCTCTTTAATCTGCTTACCGTTTGAACCGTTGCGATGATTTACCTTTTCTTGGAAGGCGTACAAGCATGGCTTATAGGATCGTCCGCCTTCTTAATCTACTCTATGAAATGAAAAACAAGCTATGAAGACCTGTTCATCGCCATAGGCCATCAAGGTTCCTTCCTCGGCTAGGTATTCTCGAAGCAGTTGGTTCTCATGGTGGGCAAGACATTAGAGAACAAATAGAAGGAGTAAATACTGAGATACCCAAGATTAAATAAGAAGAAAAGAAAATAAAACAATACAAAAATAAAAGCAAACCTCGATTTGATTATTAAACAATGGTGGAAAAATAGAACTTACACCGACTGTCCCATCAGTACAAGTAGATCCCTTCCTCCATGAATACATCATCTCCTCTCAGTTTTTACAAAAGAAAGAAATTTACAATGGGGGAAATAAAATCTAACCTAGAAGAAGAAAAACCTAAAAACCCTAGCTTTTGGCCCTTTGCTGGACTCCGGACGACCCTGTACGTTGCACTGCAGGGGTTATTTATAGGTGCAGAGGCCGAGGAGTCCTGGATAAAGTTGCCCACGAAAATTGGTTTCTGGATAAGCTCAAAGTGCCGCAGAATTGCGGCTTTTGCCGCAAAATTCGGCACTACATAGCTTCTGGCCACGCGCTTTGGCGCGTGCTTCTCCTGGTCCGTCCATGTGGGCGCCTGCTTCTGGAAGTATGATCCTGGCTCTTCATATTGGGATTTCGAGATAACTTGATAATCAAGTTACCTAGATTTTGAATTCTCCCAATCTCTTTTAAACGAATTTCCTTATCTCTGCACTCTTTTCATTCTCATCTGCAAGAGTTTAGGGTTGGGTAGAAGTCTATCCTTCCCTCATCTTGATATTTTGCAACTTTAGCCCTTTGTGTATTTGCACTTTGACAGTTGATATTTGCACTTTGACCTCTGAGCTTCAAATATGGGCTTTTGGGCTTCATTAAGCTTTATTTATTATTAAATAATAATTCGAGGCCTGCACACATTAAATAA